>BPVZ01000234.1:139605-151249 GCA_020521535.1 Rubroshorea leprosula | reverse complement strand
ACTCGTTGGAATCTTGCGCCAATTAGGCGATCTCGTTGAGCATGTTTCTCGCGTTCTTATGTGATTTTGCTCTTCAATTTTGGGGATTGATGGTGTTTCTAGTGTTGCATGAAAAAATTTGGAAATTGATTTTTGTTTTAATGTTGAGTTTCATAGTATGTATGGATTGAACTCTGAAGAATGTGAGGATTGATTGAACTCTGAAGAATGTGAGGATTGATTGAACTGCAGGGGAAGAATTTAGGCAAGCTAAAGCCGTATTGTTTGTTAGTTTTTTTAAAAATTTAAGGGAATTGAATGTCTGAGAATGTAATTTCTTCCACCTCCCCAACGATCCAAGCAAGCTGGGTTCCTCGCGAACCCAGGCTCTTGGGTTCGCCTAGAGGTAAAAGAAAAAAAAGAAAAGCTGGAGGAAGGAGAAGCCGAGGAAGAAGACGAGGGTATATCAGTAATTAAAAGTAAAAAATTTAGCATGTCATTAATTTGCCACATGGATTTTCCACGTAATTTAATAAAAAAAATAAATAAATGTTTCCGTTAATTAACGTGACAAGTCAGCAAAATTTTAACGGAGGGACTAAAAAGGGACCGGATTTGTGAACAGTAAGGACCAAAATAGGGATTTTTTCGGTACAGGGACCAAAAATGGGCTTTTTCCTATAGTAGAGGGACCAAAAAGGGTATTTAACCATACAAATATATTTCTGTATATATATATCTCTCAGTGCTGTACTAATGAACAACAGAAAAAGGAATACAGATTCAGTATTCTTCACATCCCTTGCTTTTAAGTTTTCTTTCACTTCAATGCTTTCATCAGTAATTCGTGTCCTTTGTCTCTACACTTTTGCATTTGGTATCCAATGGGGGCCAAATTTCGAAATGTATGAAAAAAAAAATTACATGATGAGTATTGGTGCAGGAAGGACCTGAATGGAACCAAGATAAATTGGAAGAGACGCAGTCAGAATATACTTTCTTTCAAGCGTCGATCATCTCAAATTCTGTGTGTTGAATAAATGGTACAGCTTGCACAGCTTGCAGAAAAAGTAATGGCCTTATTATTATTATTATATTATTATTGTTATTATTATTAAATAATACCAATGGTTTGGTAAATTACAAACAAGAATTTTAATTAATATTTTTTAGATAATGTTTTGACCTTAAGTATTCAAATAAAAAAGGAGTATTTTAATTTATGTCTTTAATATATAAATTAAAAATATTTTTTATTATAAATATATAAAAAAATTATAAAAGTTAATATTAAATTTAGTATTAATGTTAAATAGGTAAATTTAATTAGATAATTAATAAATTAAATGTTAATTTTTATTTTTTAATATAAAATTATGATAAAAATATATATTAAATATATTTTTAATTTATATCCTTCGAATATAAATTAAGTAAAGGTTAAAACCCCAATTCAATCCCTCAACTTTCATTTTTGAACTAAAACTACCCTCGAACTTCAAAAAGTACTAAAAAAATCTTTGAACTTCAATTTTTGGGACCAATTTCGTCCTTCCGTCGACGGAAGTGCCAAATGGCACGTTAAGTTGCCACGAAATCAATTATTGTTTGAAATCTTTAATTACATGAAAAATAATTTATTATCCACATCATTTTAATTAATTTATATATTAAAAAAATTTAAAATTTCTTAAATACCCCCGATTAGCATTGATTATCTCTCATTGCTCCAGTCATCTCTTTCCACTCCAGTCACCATCTCCTTCTTCCCCAAACCTCCCAAACCTCCCAAACCTCCTCTCTAATGGAACCCGAATTTGGTTCCTCACACAATAATAATGGCTAATATATTTGATTCAAAAAATCAATTACACTGTAAACTTATACCAAATTTATAAAAATTCAACAAATTAATCATATTGCAAACTTATACCAAATCTGTAAAAGAAAAGAAAAATGCAAAAAATGCAACATCCCTTCAATTAACACCAACCGTAACTGAACCTTGAAATTCAAGCAAGCAGAACCCATATCAAAACTCTAAATCCCATACCAAGATAGTCAAGCATCACTATAGCCAACAAAGAAATAGAAGAACAAAGAAACAGAAGAAAAAACCCAAGCGTGTTCGACTTGAACCCGCACCCGGGTTCCATCGAACCCAAGCGCTGGGTTTGAAGGAACCTAGGGCTTGGGTTTGAGGAACCCGCGCCTAGGTTCCCGAACCCATGCTTGGGTTCCTCAACCCGCCTGGGTTCCATCGAACCCAGGCGTTGGGTTTGTAGGAACCCAGGGCTTGGGTTCGAGGAACCCGCGCTTGGGTTCTCGAACCCACGCCTAGGTTCCTCAACCCGCCTGGGTTCCATCAAACCCAGGCGTTGGGTTTGAAGGAACCTAGGGTTTGGGTTCGAGGAACCCACGCCTGAGTTCCCGAAGCAGCACCTGGGTTCCGTCGAACCCAGGTGTGCTGAGTTGAACCTGGGCGCTTGGTTCGAAGGAACCTAGGGCCTGGGTTCAACCTAGCACGCTTGGGTTCGAGGAACCCAAGCGTGAATGAAGGAACCCAGTAGGCAGGGAAGGAGAAAAAGAAAAAAAGAAAAAAGAAGGGAAAAAAGAAAAAAGATGATGAATTAAAGAGAGGTTGAAGGAGATCGCGAAAAGTGAGGGATTAGTGAGGTTGAAGATAAGGGTATTTTGGTAACTTCAACAAATATAAAAAATTGAAGATAAGGGATAATTGTGTAATTTTAAGGATAAAAATGCCAACTCATACACTTTTACATGTGGATTTTCCATGTCATTAGTTGAAAAAAAAAAAAGCTTGATTTCGTGGCAACTTAACTTGCCATCTGGCACTTTCATTGACGAAAGGACGAAATTGGTCTCAAAAATTGAAGTTTAAGGATTTTTTTAGTACTTGTTGAAGTTTGAGGGTAGTTTTAGTTCAAAAATAAAAGTTGAGGACTGAATCGGCGTTTTAACCTTAAGTAAATTCATAAAAAATAAACCCTAAAAAACCTTTTCTTTCGATTTTAAAATTAATTAAATTTAATATAATTTTTAAATATAAAGTAATACGTGACATTTAATTATATTATTTTTTTAATAAATTTCAAAAAAAGGAAAGATTGTTACGTAACCACCTTAAAGTAATTAATCGAAAAACAAAATGCTCCTGATTGGCCACTGTCTCTCTCGTCATCGTGAATTATAGTGTAACCCACATGAATCTCGAGGATCCTAAAAAGCAGCTATGAGCACCACCGCTGCACATGATCTCTCCGCCCTACCACGGCGGATCTCCGCTTCTATTTCTCCACAAATTATGCAGAAACAGTTTTAGAGAAGGATTTTTTTCTATTTTTTCCCTCTAAAAAAAGAAATGCCGTCCTCTTATGCGTGCCATTGAATTTACTCTCACTGGTTTTCTTCTTCCTTACTTGTGCTTCTCCCGTAATACAGAGATACGTATGAGTGGGCATAACCTGCAAATTCCTTGGTTTGATTCCCATGGCTTCTCCTTCGATTTCCTTCCATCACTCAAACCTCTCATTCTCATCGCCGTCTGTTCTGTTTCCTCCGCTGGCGTTTCCATCTAGAAGCTCGTCTTCCCTTTTATTCGTCAACCGTAATAGTGGTATTCATCGAATCTCACTTAAACTCGGCTCCTCTAGCCATCCACCGTCCGCGGTTTCGTCAGCATCCACCGCTACATCTGTGACTGTCGAGAATGCCTCTTCTGAAAACGTTGATGATTCAACAGCTTTTGTGATCCGCGCTCGCAACCGCATCGGTCTCCTTCAGGTCATCACCCGTGTCTTCCATGTTCTCGGCCTCCGAGTCGATAAGGCCACGGTGGAGGTGAAGGCCGAGGGCGATTCCTTTACCAAAACGTTCTTCGTCACCGATTCTCACGGCAACAAGATAGAGGATGAGGAGAGCTTGAAGAGGATCCAGAGGGCGTTGATTGATGCTATTGACGGTGAGGATTGGCCTGCAGACTCCACGGGCCCAGTGGCTAGGGGCATTTTGGTGAGAAGGCCTGGCGTGGGGATAGAGAGTGCGGAGAAGAGAACGAAAGCGGAGAGGATGTTTGGATTGTTGGATGGTTTCTTGAAGAACGATTCTATCAGCTTGCAGAAGGACATTCTACACCATGTTGCTTACACGGTGGCGCGATCGCCATTTAGTTTTGATGATTTTGAAGCTTATCAGGTAACTTAGGTCAACCAATAATGATGGATTTAGGAGTTTTTACATCTCTCAAATTTTGGCGGGAACAAGATTCTGTTGCCTTCGCCTACTACAGTGATGATAGGAAAACTAGTTGCTACTAAAAATTAAAGGAAACTCAGAGATTTTCTAATATGAAGTCAAAAAGCTGGATGAAAACAGGAATACAAATGTTAATTTGGGAATTTCAGTGTTCTCTTAAAATTTTGGCGGGAAACAAGGTTTGGTTTGCTTGTATGCTAATAATCAAATAAAAAAAATGAAAGAAAATTCTATGGTTACATACTGGAGAAAAGAAATAATGAAGATCTATTGTAATTGCTAAATTGCTGGTGATAATGCATGTTTTTTTAGCAGGCTGACCATTGCAGATTTGACTTGACAAGGACTGACTTGTTATTTAAGTGCTTGAGTTTGGTTAAGATTATAGAAGATAAGACTATTATGTTCTCTGCTCTTTAGTAATTTATTAATTTTGAATGCCTTCTAAGAGGTTGTGTTCATTAATTAGATTTTGATGTGAGGGAATTTGCAGGCTCTAGCACATAGTGTAAGAGATCGGTTGATTGAGCGGTGCCATGATACTCAAATCTACTTCAACAATAAAGACCCAAAGCGGCTATACTTCCTCTCACTTGAGTATCTTATGGGTATTTACAAACTTTTGTCAGAGTTCATTATGGTATTCTAGATTTGGTTGTTACATTGAACTTACTGATATATTATTAGTTCTTGGTGACAAAGTAGTATTTCTCTTAGTCAAGGTCTACCATAGTTTCTTATGCATCTTTAAGGTGATACTTTAATTTGTGAATGCTATGCTGCATTTAGACTTCCTTGATTATGATTGCTTTTTCAAGTTAGTTGTAAAATTTTGTGATGTAGAGTTTTTGATCCTTTTCTTGAATTCCTTGACTAGAACACGTTAGATTTAAATTGTTTCCTTGAAGTAAAGATGGGCATTGAGATACGTTGTTGAATCAAGAAGGATGGCTTTCAAAATCATTCCTATGTGCTATTGTAATCCCACAAATTTGCTTACATTTGGGGATATCCTGCCTGAAAAATGTAGCTTTCCTTGATATTTGGTCATTAGTCATTTTCCTCCACCCTTTTTTGCTCTTCTGTTTGCATCCTCCCTTATATAATTGTCTTTCAAAAAAAAAAAAAAAAGGCATTTGAAGGCACTGCTGTGTGTGTCTTCTCATGTTTGTCTTTTGTTTCTTCCATCTCCTGTCTCTGCAACATATTCATGTAAATTCACATTTATTTTACAGTGAGGGCTTTTCTGTTTTGAGTTCACTGTTTGGATTGGCATGTTCTCACTGCTGTTTAGATGTTATTACTTAATTCTAGAGCATCTTGTGCATTTTATTTGCTTGAATTGGATTTACTGAATTCCCATCCTCTTGTGGTTTTTACATTCATCAGTTATTTTTTTGAATTCCTAGCCACTTCTATTACCTGCTAAAACAGCAAGCATTAATTTTAATTTCAGGTCGTTCCTTGTCAAATAGTGTTATCAACCTGGGTATCCGAGATCAGTATGCAGATGCTTTAAACCAGCTTGGTTTTGAGTTTGAGGTTGTGGCAGAGCAGGTTAGCTTGAGATTCCTTTTTCCTTGATTGATTCTTCCATTAGACAGGTGAATCCTAGTATTAGTATTAGCAAGTTACTTTGAAGTAATACTTAGTTAGTGGTTCACTATCAATACTTCTCTCTCTGTTTTTTCATCTGAACTGTTTGCTTTTTGTAATTGCTGTACAACCCCATTTATCTCCCTTAGCTTATTTATTGTGATGTACTAAGGAAGGAGATGCTGCCCTTGGTAATGGTGGCCTTGCTCGTCTTTCAGCATGTCAAATGGATTCTCTAGCAACTTTGGACTATCCTGTATGGGGGTATGAGCCTAATTTCAATTAGCAACTTGATTTAAGATTTTGTGGTCAAATTAAGTCAAGATTAGTTCATATGGGGACCTCATCTCTAACTTTCATATCTTCAAATGATTTTCATGCAAAAGGCCATAGAAAATTTAAATTGAAAATCTCCATATAGTAATTTGCTGAGAGGGATTATTTAAGTAACATTTTACTGTCAAAAGGTTGGTGGAATCAATTTCTGGAATGCAAAATCACATCTTCCCCTTGCAGTTATGGATTACGTTACCAGTATGGGCTGTTCCGTCAAGTCATAGTGGATGGCTTTCAACATGAGCAACCTGATTACTGGTTGAATTTTGGAAACCCTTGGGAGATAGAGCGGGTTCATGTATCATACACAGTCAAGGTTTGCAAGTACTGCTGCATTTCTATCAATTCTTAACTTCTTTCCTTTTTTTTTTTTGAACTATATATAATTTATTAGCTGTTTGACATTAGCTTTATATTCTCTGTATTCCATTTATTGCCTCAACTCTGACAACTGGTAATTTCTTTGATGGTAAGTTCTATGGGACTGTTAAAGAGGAACTTAGGAATGGAGAGAATTGTAAAGTTTGGGAGCCTGGAGAAATTGTAAGACAATAATCTTGAAAATGTTTCCCTTTTGTTCTACTTTTTGAAGATCCATGATTGTCCTTTATCTTGCTAGGTTGAAGCTGTGGCATATGACAATCCTATACCTGGTTATGGGACAAGGAATACAATCACTCTCCGCCTTTGGGCTGCTAAACCAAGTGATCAGCAAGATATGGTTGTTTGAATAAGTCCAGTAATTTTCTTTGAGAATGCATTTGTGAAGTGCTGTTACTAGTGGCATGATACATGGTGCATTTGTTTTTGAGTTATCAAATCTAACGGATTTCCTGCACCAATTTGGTACTTTTTAAAATTGGCAGTAGAACTTTGAATCATGTTTAAATCTGAAAATGTACTGCACTTTAAGCCTGGGCAAAAATAAAAAGAAGAAGAAGAAGTGAGCTTCAGCCTTTTTCTCTTAGTTGAAACTTGAAAATGTATTTCTTGGTTTTGTAACTTACATTAGGAATAGCTGATTCATTCTTTGCATCATATGCAGGAGTCCTATAATACTGGAGATTACATTAATGCTGTTCTCAATAGACATGGGTTAGAAAATATTAGTAGCATTTTGTACCCAGACGATCGTTCTTATCAGGTGTGTTTCTTTTTCTTCCTTTAAAGTGGTTGGTCTTTTTCAAACAGGGGATACCTTCTTATTTAAGTTATTTTCCATATCCATAACAATCATTATGATAGATTTCTGAGACCATATTATTCGCAATCTGGTAAAGTTGGCTGAACCTCTGCCATGAAAGATAGATATCATGCCAAACTTTTTCCTTCTGGACAACTTCAGTTCCACTTAGACTGTTCAGAGTTGCTATTATGATTTATATTTCTTTGAGGTGTTTCTTTCAGGGAAAAGAGTTGCGGTTGAAGCAGCAATATTTCTTTGTCTCTGCATCAGTACAAGACATCATCCGGAGATTCAAAGATACTCATAGTAACTTTGATGAGTTTCCAGAGAAGGTTCTTATCTACATACGTTTTGTCATAAAAGTATTTTTGCCAAATGCATATGTTGATACCTAAAAAGGGCTGTTGTTGAGTGAAGCTTATCAATTACGTAAACTTGATGCATGGCTTTCTGTCCATGTAGAAGATATTTCTCAACAATTCAGTTGTTGCTTTAGATGTACCTCATATATTCTTTTGACTCAACCATGCTTCTAATTTTTATGTAGGTTGCTCTTCAGTTGAATGATACTCACCCCTCTCTTGCAATTGCTGAGGTTATGAGACTGCTTGTTGATGTAGAGCATTTAGGCTGGGATAGAGCATGGGACATGGTCTGCAAGATTTTTTCATTCACAACTCACACGGTATCACGTGAAGGACTGGAGAAAATCCCTGTTGATTTACTGAGCAGTCTTCTCCCACGCCATTTGCAGGTGCACTTTTTCTAGAAAAAAGAATGCAATATCTATTCTGTCAAAAGGTCCATTGTTCCAGGTTTCAAGGAATAATTTCTGAGATTGAAACTTCACTACTTTCATGGGACAAGCTTCTTCCCTAGCAGAAAATTTTTCCATCATGTGCACATGCTTTTGATCCTGGATTGGGTAGAAATTTTGGTGCAGTGAATTTCTGCATTATTAACTTATTTGTAATTTCAGAATTGTATGATTTTCATTTTATTTTATAGAGCTGTCTTTTCAGATAATATATGACATAAACTTCAACTTTATGGAAGAGTTAAAGAAAAGGATTGGCTTAGATTATGATCGACTGTCCAGGATGTCAATTATTGAGGAAGGTGCTGTGAAGGTATCTCATAATGCCATTAAAACCATATCATGAACTTTACCCATACTTTTTGTCCCTCTTTCCACCTATCTGTGAATAAGTTCTTTTTTAAAGGGTTTTTTGTTTCTTATATATATACTATATTTTCAGTTTAGTAGTGAATTGGGAGAATGTCATGAAAACCAAAACTTTTAATTGTTTTTTTTCCCTATTTCATGATAGAGTATACGAATGGCAAACCTGGCAATTGTTTGTTCTCATACTGTGAATGGAGTTTCTAGAGTACATTCAGAACTGTTAAAAACAAGACTATTTAAGGTAAAATTAATTTTTTTTATGTGCTCATTATCACCTCCTTTTCTGTGCTGGCTTTATGATAAATTTGAATTTATTGAGCATCTTCATTGGCTTGAACTTACCTAAAGTACCTCTGCAGGACTTCTATGAGCATTGGCCTCACAAATTTCATTACAAGACAAATGGAGTAACCCAGGTTAAAATAAGTTGCTTTTTGACAAATGGCCTCACATTTTATCAGATTAAATTACTATATTATTAAGTTGCTTTTTGCTCTTAATATTTTGTTATCCTAGTTATAGATTAGTTGCTTCTTGGCAGTAAATAAGATTAAGAGAACTTCCTTCATGCTGCAAGGCATGATTTCTATTCAATAAAACTGCATCAATGGTAAAGTTTATCCACACGTATAGCACTTTTGATCTATGGCATGTGATTTCTCAGCGTCGCTGGATTGTTGTGAGCAATCCTGGTTTATCTTCTCTTATATCAAAATGGCTTGGAACAGAAGCTTGGATCCGCAATATTGACCTCTTAACAGTTTTGCAAGAACATGCATCTGATCCTGATCTGCATCGAGAATGGAAGATGGTAAATTTTTACGTTTAATAAACTTGTGTTTCATGGGAAACAAAATATACGATAGGTTTGATCATTAATTTATCATGTTATTTATTTTGTAGGTTAAGAAGGTCAACAAAATGAGGCTTGCTGAATACATTGAAGCAATGAGTGGCTTGAAGGTTGCATTTAGAGCTTTTATTTTATCTCTTTCTTGTCTTTTTCTTTTATTTTATGGTCTTTTACTAACTTTTGTAGCAATCATATGTTGACGATATTAATGCCACAAGTGCAGGTCAGCATCGATGCAATGTTTGATGTCCAAACAAAGCGGATACATGAGTATAAGCGACAACTGCTCAATATCCTTGGAATTATCCATAGATATGATTGTATCAAGGTTAATACAAAGCTATCGTGCAGTGAACAAATTAATATTTCAAGTGAATTTATTGAACTGTATGTTTCTTCTGAAGCATGAGTCATTAACTTCTGCTTGTTACAAATTATAAATGTTGGTTGTTTCCATATTCTGGTGGGTGTTTGCAGATACCAACTATCATGTTCATTTCAAGTTTTACATTGAATTCTATACTTGCTTGTTTCTTGCTTATAGTGTTCTCATTTGATGCAGAATATGGACAGCAAGGATAGGAAAAGGGTTGTACCTCGTGTCTGCATAATTGGAGGGAAAGCTGCTCCTGGTTATGAAATCGCAAAGAAAATCATCAAACTTTGTTATGCAGTTGCAGAAAAAATAAACGATGATAGTGATATTGGAGATCTTTTAAAGTTGGTACGTCTGTTTTGTATATTCTGTATGTGATTGTGGATAGAAATGTGAATGCCTGTGTCAATACATGCTGAGGTGCATGTGTGCATGTATGTTTAATTGAAGGGTGGGAAAATGCCTATGAATAATGTAAATCAAGAGAACCTTTTATGATGATCATGAGGAACTGTCCACATTATTTAATCATTTACTTGCTTAGAATTCCCCAGCCCAGCCTGAAACAACAAGAAAACTTTTAGTGATTTTTAATTAGGGCTTTCTATAAATAATATCAGGCACTAGCCTAAGGATTACATCTGTACTCTATTTTTCCCATATAGTCTGGCCCATGAATTTTCTGATTTTGGTTTACTATTTTTGCAGGTTTTCATTCCTGATTATAATGTTTCTGTTGCTGAGCTGGTAATACCTGGGGCAGACCTTTCACAACATTTAAGGTATCTAAAAACTACAACTATTCATTTGCAAGATCCTTTTGTTTTATTTTCAGTTGACTTTCTTCACCTCACTTCTTATATTGCTTAATGGTGATTAACCTGTTGTCCTTGACCTCCCTATCTAATCTTGTTATTTTAGCTGGCAGTGAAATACATAACTAACAACTAACAAGTGAAATATCAAAACTATATGGACCTTTGCTTCATGAATCATAATTTGTCATATTGCTTTTCCAACTTCTGATTTGCAGAGAGCAGGCTGTGCCCCTGGTGAGTTATTAGTTCACCTCATATCTTGTAAAAAAGAAATGTCAAACCCCCCCACCGACCTTATCCTTGGATAATATCATATTTTTCCAAATTTAGTTTGCCTTCCTAAAGAATATAATATAATTATGTAAGTGTCAATATAATGCCAAATGAGAACGTATATTTGTCCTCTGTCCCAAGCTTATAACCATGTGTGATAAGTAATGTAGAACTTACTTCATGTTATTGTAAAACCAACTAGTGACTCATTGAGTTGCTGTATTGTAATTTGTAAAAATGGTGAAAATCATCAATGTGATTTTAGTAGTAAAACACAATTTTTTATTGCAAAATTATCATGAATTACTGTCATACATAATTAATGATATTCTAATATTTTAAAGAAAAAATAGATGGAATCAATAGATAATTCAAGAGAAAGTTTTCTTTTAGGTTAATGAAATAATACATCAGTAGACGTTCTAATTAGACTTACTTTTATAGCTTCATTGGAGCCTGGAGTTTAGAATCCCAAAGTATGTTCGTACTTCTGTTGCATAATCTGCCTGATCCTTATGCAGCACTGCAGGACACGAGGCATCAGGAACTGGCAGCATGAAATTCTTAATGAATGGATGTTTACTTTTAGCTACAGAAGACGGGTCTACAATTGAAATTATTGAAGAAATAGGAGCTGATAACATGGTGAGTACCACTTTTCATGAGGTAATGGATATCTTTTTGAAACAGTAATTAGGTGAAAGAATTGACAGGTGTTTATGTTTCTGAAGGTGGAATATTTGAAAAGAAAATCATTTTGGTTTTT
>BPVZ01000234.1:123563-135207 GCA_020521535.1 Rubroshorea leprosula | reverse complement strand
CTCATAATTTACTACTTTTCATGTGGCTTGATACTGGATCTTGTTTTGGATAGTTTAATCATGTCGAATGATTAATTAAATTATGGCTTTACATTTTTCTTTCTTTTTTGTTGGGTGGGGGTGTTTTGATAGAAATAATGGTGGTCTTATAATTCCCTTCTTTTGCATTGCAGTTCAAGTTCCTGCTATTACAAAAGCCTATTTTTACAAAGGGGAAAAAAAAACTCCTTTTCTTTCACCCCATTTTATTGAGATTATTGTGTTTCCAATATGGATATTAGTACTATCATAGTAATTTGGTGACATGGACTTTCTGTCAATTGTAATATGTAGAAAACTTGAATTAGTGTTTATTGTCATATGAAAATTGAATTTCTTGATGAATTAAATGTTTGCAAGTGGCACATCTTGAGTTGAATTCCTCACATGTTCACTCTCTCAATATATTTTCTCCCATGCTTTTAGATGGCTGAAGTTATTACAGAACAGTGGATCCAGATTCAACATCTTGAGCAAGCACTTGAAATTGCAAAGGTATGATCCTCCTGAATGATATTGGTGATATATTCTTGAAAAAGTAAAGGTCTTGACATTAATCTATCTTTTCTATAATTTTGTTTTTCTAACAGATTAGGGCAGTAGAAGAGCAAAGACAAAGGTCTATGAGATGCACATTCTTGAAGGTAAAATTGAAACTTAAAATGGGTTCTTTTGGTAATCATAAAAACTGATAGCTTCAACATTTTATTTAAATTAAATGTTTGAAATTCCCCCTGGGTCTTAACAAAGTCTAATTCTTCATGTGACTACAGTTCATCAGTGATCTTTCTGAGGTCCATCTTCCAATGCTTCTTGGGGCATTGAATTTCGATTCATTTGGCAGCAGATTTGGCCTAGCTTCGTACACCTCTCAAGCTCTGGAACGGTTAAAAAGATTATTCTCTTCAGTTAAGAAGTATCACCATGAGGTTAGTTAACTAAGCTCAGGCTCTTTGTTGTGGGAACTTGGACAATTAATTTCTATGAGATTGTGGCGGCTGGTTGTTTTTAACCATTTTTTTAATCTTAATTAGAACTACTCAAATTATGGATTATATCGGCTCAAAATAAGAAAAAGAAGAAGTCCAGATATTGGTGAAGGCTTTCATATGAACCTTCTTTGGCTCCTTTCTACAGATGACTTGGAGCTATCTGAATCTATTACCTTTGTTTACAACTCATTATGTCCTTTCTATGTATTTACATTGGCTAGGCTAAACCATGTCCAAGAAAGACCATAACCCTGCCATTGACCTAGAACCTTTACTTTTGATTTTTGAGGTAATAAGTTTTGATTTGTTTCCTTTTGTTGCAGTTGCAAGCTTTCGTTAAAAATCATATGGTAAGAAATGAGTTCACTGCAGCTCTTGCAAATGAGGAACTGGTTTTCATCTTGGTAAGTTTTGTGTATTTATTGCTATTTCACGACCTTTTTGTTGCAATAAACCACGTAACTAATCTGCCGAAATTCCAGGCTTCTGCTTTAATTACCTTCCCAATATTGAGTGCTTGGATGTTTCTGTCGTCACTGTTCAGTAGGTGAAGGTTGTCCCCTCTTCAAGCCAGCCGCTTACTCTGTTGAATTACTGGATGCATCCTAACTACCATCTATATAATTTTGAGGTCCACACTCTACATTTATAAAATTTTGTGCAATAGGTTTCTGCCTGCTATTGGCATTCAATATATAGGTTCCTGATGGAATGGATTTTATATTTTGTCTGTGAAGCTGATCTAAGATACATCTATTGGTCTATTCTTCATCGGCTTTTGGTACACACTATCTAACATATTCACTATTTGAAATGGGAAAGTTTTAATCATTTTAACCAGTTCGAGTGCAATTTTCCTGTAGGTGATGAATGATTTAAAGGCAGGATTACTGTTAATATAACACAGATCAATTATTCTCCTCATGCTGTTTTGGGAGACATTAGTTGGCTTAATGATTCTCTGCCATTATTTCATTTTCTTTACCTTTCAGAATTCCAATGTATCTTTCTTTTAGTATCTTTCATTAACACAAAAAATGACATAATAACCACGTGGATAGATTGAACCTAAGAAACTTCTTGGATCAGGTCAAAATTTCCATCTGTGAAAGATACAAAATAACATTTTCTGGTTGGTAAGGCACCATCACCTTATCCATTCTCAACCTCATCATGGAAGATGCATCCTGGGAGCAGAAGCTCCATACGCTAACCCACATACTAACAAGCCCGACAACGGCACCAACGCTCCACTCTCAGTTCTTTGTCTCCACACAGATCCCGTGTTACCTTAACTGGGACTATCCGCCGGTCCTTTGCACCAAACCTAACTCCGATACCTTTCCATCTCTCCACCTTAGGTGGGGATTCTCCCTCTTCCTTAAAAGGGTCTCCAGACTCGGGCTCCCTGAGACTTCCTGGAGGTGCAAGTGCCCGTACCAGCAGCCTCCGCCGTTGATTCTGGCAAAGGGAGTGGACGAATCACGGTGGGACGAGGTGCAAAGGAAAGAGTATGCCAGGAGGCGACTGAGGCGGAAACGCCTAATCCGCAATGTCCATCCTACAATTCCTGTTTTGGTTCCAAATTTGATAGCCATTTTTCTTCTGTTTTATTTTCCGACTCCTCCAGTGGATTGATTTGTAATCTTCATGGGAATGTGTAGAATAAAGTGTAATAATTGCTTGCACCTTAACACAAAGTTAAACATAACTTTATATTATTGATAATTAAAAGTGTTTTGGAGGATTTTATTTATATAAAAAAATATTTTACACCCTTAATCATTGAATTAAAAAAATTTTAATATAGAAGTTCTTTGTTTAATAATTAATTATAAATTACAAAATTATAAATTAATTTTACTTAAGAATCTTTATCTAAATGAATTTGTCATTTGCATTTGAACTTTTGATTCAGTGGCATCAGGTCACGTATAAATGCATTCCTCCACTTTTAGGGCAACGATTCGAATCCGATCTTTTATAAATTTGTTAAAAAAAATAAAATTTGTCATTTATTTGATCCTAAATAATTTAATGATTGATCTCCTTTTAATAAGTCTCTTGAATTTTATAGACAAATCTTCTCTAATCTCTAAAATTTTCCTTGTTTAAAAAAAAAAAAATTCACCTCTCGGTTAAATTTCCAACTCCTAAAATTAATTGTTCAATCTCCCTTTGTCAAAAACTTGATAAAAATTGACCACCGAACGCCGGGTAGGGGAGCATGCTTCCGCTAATCACGAAACAAAAGTAGACTCGAATCCTAAGTTAGGAGAATCACAACTCACTTTTGATTGGTCAAACACTTGCGTTGACAATAGTGAATTCTCCAACCCCCATAATAATAAGAATTTAAAAAAAAAACAAAAAAAAAAGAAAAGAAAAGTGACGTGGCAATTTCTCCGCCCATCATGCAGCATCATTCAATCGTTCCAACGACCGTAACCTGAATACCGACTAGAATTTATTACGCTCTTTGTCCTCGTCTCCAAAGGTAAAAGAATGAAAGCCACACCCCCACATGGATCGAAAGTTCCCTACACAAAACGTCAATCCTTCTTCCTTGGCTTGTCCTAGACAAAGATAAGTTTTCATCATTGTCACCCGATCATGATCGAGTTCTTTTAACTTAATAACTCTTTGAATTAAAATATTAAATCATACTCAAATTATATGAATATCATAAATTGAATATGTTATAAATTTAAAAGGAAATTTTAGTTTAACTATTTATAATTTGAGATAAGTACACATAAAGATTTAGAGTTTTAAAATGTACATATAATATACTTTAAATTTTGGATATATGTAGATAAAAACCTAAAATATCAAAATGTGCACATAAACACTTAAGATTTACACTTGGTGCAAATATTTACTTGAAATTTCTTAAAAACCCTCAATTTAAAAGAATAAAAAGAAAAGAAAAACAAGGATATTTAAGATAATTTTATGTAATTTCAAGTGATTATATACACAAAGTACAAATCTTAAATCCTTATTTGTACATCTTGAAATCTTAAGTTGTTATGTGCACCCACCTCAAATGACAAATATATTATATATACATTTTAAAATCTTGAATCTCTCTATACACCAACCTTAAACCACGAGTAATTAAATTATAATTTTTTGTAAATTTAAATGTAGTTCATACATATATATATATATATATATGGATGTGAACTAATATAAACAGCATTAACTTCAATGATTTCATAGGAAACTCTTAGTCTTTGGACTTGAGAGATAAAAGCAATGCCAAGGGTAAAGGAAGCCGAAGCTTCGTTTTTTCCTTTTAGCTTTTTCTTTACTTATCCTTTTTTGCTAAGTTTTGCTTTTTCTTTTTATTCAAGCCTCTTTCTCTTTTCCTTGTGCTGTGGCACCAATTATGTTCAGAAATTTAAAGCTTGCTGAAGCAATTTGGTAACCAACATTGAACCACAATTAAGAGTATATGGAGCCCTTCTTAACGACAATCTTGCAAGTTTTGCACTCCAATTATTTATGACGGAAATTAATGGACTTTGATTTGTATATTTATGGTAAATAAAAGAATTAGTGAGAGAGAGAGAGAGAGAGAGGAGAAATAACGTAGATGGGTGTAAAGAAATTAATGTCAAAATAAAATCTAATGAAAATTACTAGCCTAATCTCTTAGAGGAGAAGTAGCTTAGAAAAGGTACTTACATGAGAGGTGTGTGTCCTTGGGGATAGGGCCATCAACCTTATGATGGTGGAAGGCAGGGGCTGTCCTTCGCTCTGGACAAAGCGTTGAGGGCACATGCAGGGCAACCAAATGTCACTATCATTATGTCCCACACCCAGCCACTCCTCCCCTCAATCCTCGCATAATTAGACGCCCTTTTTCCGTGCGCAAATCCTTTGGACTAATATCAGATGCGCACAATTTTCTAATAATTTTTTTTTAACAAAAATAATTATTTTTTATTTTATTTCAGCCACCGTATAATACAATTCGAATTTAAAATTTTTTATTTTCAAAAAAAAATAATTATTAAATTATTTAAATCATTAACTTTTGAATTGTAGTCTTTAAGTAATTTTTGTACAATTTTAAATTTATTTTTTATCAACTAATATTAAAAACACATTTGTCAACTGTCTAAGAAATCAATTGTAACTTCCTTTCGTGACAAGTAAGAGTTTTTGAATTTTGAATTTAAATAGTATATTATGCAAATAAAGTAAGTTAAAATATAAAAAAGGTTATTTTTTATTATACAATTAAAAAACAAAAAAACCTCCTACATCAACATGTGTATTTAATAAAATTAAATCTTTTAATTATTAATATAAAAATTGGAACCTTAAAAATACCCGCAAACAACTTTAACTTACTAGCTAGTAGGTTCAAATCCTGAGGTTAAATTTCTAATTATATTAACACAGGTTTATATATTTTGTGGTGTTTTGTGTGTACAATATTAGATGTAAGGTAAAATATTTTATAATTTGAATTATTTTAGAGTATAAAATATTAATTTTTTGATGAAAAGAACCTTTGATATTGAGAGCTTCCTCCTTATTAAAAAAATTTTTATTTCATAATTTAAAATAATTCAAATGATGAAACAAATGTACCCTTAAATTTATTATATAGTCTTTAAGAAAGTGTCTCAGCCAACGAAAGTTCTTAAAGATCAAATTTTGACAGAAATGGAGTGATATATACGAAAACAGAAATCTTGGTGCAATGAAGACAGTTCTATCTTAACCCGATATGCTTTTGGGGTAGAGGGTTAATAGAAACCGGTGTTTAATTTCGTTGAAGCTTCTTCTTTCCCATTAAACATTTTTGGAATTGGATTTATCTTAATCCAATGGAGACAGTACTAGCTTTATTCTTTAACCCTTTTCGGTTGGTTGAGCTTTTGATCCTCCATTAATTTAGTTTTGCTTAGAAGATACGGGAAGATAATCAACAGCTTTAGCTGAAAATAACAGTCATTTTTAGTGAGTCATCCTATGGATTCTTGATGTTTTAAAGTGGAAAAGCCTCCATCGATGATGATAATGATAATGATAATAATGATGATAATTATAATAATAATAATATATGTTACTTAAATATAACATAAATATATATTCTATTTCTTGTTAATTGATTTCCGTTTAAAAACTCATATGTTTTTGAATCTATATGTCCAATTTTTATAAATATTTAAAACAAAATAATTCTTAATTTCCTTTAACAGCTTTTGTTTTGAGGAAAAGGATGAGGAGAGTAAGTGAAGACTTTAAATATAACATGAATAATTGATATAAAAAAAAAAAACATGAATGAGATTTTACTTATATATAATCCTTACATATATTATTTTTATAAAATTTTAATAATTCATCTCTACACTATAAATGATTGAGATTTATTCAATTTTTTTTTTATTTTTTAAAAGATAATTTTTTATTTAAAAAATATGATAAATCTCAATAATTAATAATGAAGAAATAAATGATCAAAATTTTATGTAAAAATGTATATAAAGATTGATTAACGTACATTTCAATTCAACACATTATACAACATTCTTATTAAAAAATTACTAGTTGTTTTCTAATTTAAAATTAAAAGCAAACAATCTTAAAAATATAATTATACATATAAAATATAAGAACTGATTAAATTAATTATATTTATATTATATTTTAATAATTAAATTAAAATAAATATAAAAAAATTAAATCGAATACATACGATTCATTTTCCAATTCGTAAAAAAAGTTACATGCGGTAACTCCAAAAACATGACAAAAACTTGCTTTTAGCCTCTCACCTTATCAATTTTAAAGGTTTTAACCTTTTATTTTATGTTGTGACAGTTTTAACTCTTCACCTTATTAGATTTATAGATTTTAACCCATCATCTTATATTATAACACTTTTAGCCTATTATCTATTAAAATTGAAGAAAATAATCATCATTTTGTAACATTTTATTAGTTCTATTAGTGACTGTTAACTCTATTAGTTAATTGTTAATTGACTGTTAACTAACAAAAACTAGTTGGCTGTTAATTGACTGTTAACTGACAAAAACTTTCTTTCAGCTAACAAAATTAACAGAATTAATTTTATAATATTTCATTAATTCTATTAATTGGTAATTAGTTGATTGTTAACTGATAAAAACATAAAATAAGAGGTTAAAACCTTCAAACTTGATAAGATGAGGGGCTTAAAGTAGGTTTTCGCCCAAAAATATATAGGGGGAGTAGGATAGAATATTATTATGTTTAAACGCAAATTTCTGCTTAAGTAATCTTCCCATATGGGATTCTTTACCCTTTAATAGGGACTACAATCATGACCCTCCTCTGTCCCATTTTCACCTAATGACCCAGAAAAAAACTAAGAAGTCCTATATAAAGATTGGATTATCACATCCTTCCCATCGCTCTATTCTTCACTACTTGTTCTTCGGCATTAACTAGCTCCAGCTGCTTCCACCTCCACCCCCCTCCTCGCCAATCATGGCTTCTGCATCCAAACTCCTCTCCGTCTTGTTCCTCCTCCTTGCCCTCTCCATGCAGATTAATGCTCGAGAATTCTTCAGCAAATTCTCAAGTGTGAACACCAACAACAACGTTAATGACAAAGAGACAACAACTTCCAATGAGCAGCAGCCAGAGACCTTCCTCCCAGAGAACCAAAAAACTGAACTCCCCAAAAAGGAGGAGCAGCAGTATGTTACCAAGCAGCAGCAAGAGCCCACTTTCCTTCCTCAGACCCAAACCCAGAGCGGTTACGGCCTCTACGGCCACGAGTCTGGCCAGTACCCTCCAGAAACCACCACCACCACCACAAACAACAAAGTCACTTATGCACCATATGTCACCCCCATCAGATCTGGAACTTTTGAGAACTACCCCAACACCAACACCAATAACAACAACAACAATTACTATTATAACAACAACAATGCCTACGAGGCTGACCAGCAACAGAATTTGGGCGGCGCCAGGTTTGCTGAAAGCGGTAGTTACAGGACAACCGCCACAAATGAAAACAATTACTACAACGGCAATGGTTACAACAACAACGCGGAGAGGCAGGGCATGAGCGATACAAGGTTTATGGAGAACGGAAAGTACTTCTATGATGTCCAGAACGAGAACAACTACTACCAGAACCAGCAGTCCCAGCAGAATACCAGAGTACCTTCGAGGACTGAGTACAGTTATAGCAACAGGGGAGCTGGTTACTATGGAAACAATGCAAATTCTTACAATCCCATGAATGACCAGAGGTACGAGAATCAAGAAGACTTCGAGGAGGAGTTCGAGCATTGAACAACGGAAAGCTGAAGAATGTTAATTACCGTGATGAGCGGTGTTAGGCAAGTTTAATTTAGAGAAATTAAGAGTAAAGGAGAAGTGCATTTTAATTTATTGGGTGTTTGTGATTACTTTTCTATGTTTTTTTTTGGGAGTTTGCATACTACTGTATCATTTCCAAGCTTTGAAAAAGCTTGGGATGAGATTGATGATATGGATCGTTATGGCTTTTGTTTTAATATAATATTAATAAAAATGAATGAATGTATATTTTACGCATTGTTTTTTTTTTAAATAATTATCTTGAGCAAGCATCTAATAATGTCAATTATATGATTCATTAAACTTTTAAACAAAGTGATTCAACTAATTAAAAGTATTATATTTTTAATTAAAATGTTTTATATTCGAATATTAAAATCGGATGAAGAAGAGTTTGAAAAACAAAATATTTTTTTAATATAATTTATTATCAAATATACAAAAAATAATATGATTCATTCAACTCACGTCTTAATTAAGTAGCTCTACAATAAAATTTCTTTGTAAGGTTAAGAGGTTTAATTCGAGTCTGCTGGTACGAGACAGGAGCCTGGTCTCTTTCACATGATGATAAACATAATGGAGGCACCATTTTTATGGCCAACATAACAATAGTAGGAGCTTTCGGTAGTGTGACTTGGACACCTTTGATCAGTAACCAGGAGGCCCTGGACTCACTGGTCCATATGCTTCAAAGTTCAAACAAAGGTACACTCACTTTTCTTCGTTTAATCTTGGATTCCCTTCAATAGAAGGCATCTAAAGGAAACATGTCATTATTTATTTGTACACAATAATAAGATAGTGTTTAACCACTAATTGTTAATGGCCCTAGGGTTAGCAAGTTCAATTTATACTTTGTTTATGGAATCCAAGGTGGGTACTTTACACAATGCAGCGAAAAAGTCATAAGAAATATTGTAGAACACTGAACATACATAGTACTAAACAGCATGTAAAAAAATCAAGAAGTTCTAATATTAAAATTGTCAAAATATTTAATTACTATCATTATTTAAAATTATTATTTAAGTGAACCTACTTAAGTAATTTTATTTAAATTATTATTAAGATTGACTGTTCTAACAGTTTTAATGACAGAACGTACTGATTTTCACTTTTTAGTAAGACCAAAAAGTTGATATAATATAAAGAAAAAGGAAAAACCGAAAAAGAGAAGATCACCAGCTAAGCTCAACTAAACGTTAAAAACCTACTTAATATTGTTAACTCCCTATCCTAAATCCTAGCCGAGGATAAAGGAGCATGCTAAATGCAATTAATATATAATAATTTGTCCATTTTTATTTATTTTATTTCGCATTCTTCCAAAAACTTCATTTAATTAGCTTGAGATTGGATAATTAGTGATTTACAATATTTTTTTACATAAATTTTTACAAGTCACAATAATATTATGATATCAAATGAGAAGATATATATAATATTTATATATTTTATTATTAAAATAAAAATAATCAAATAAACCCACCTTATTTACATATTGCAATATTTGTAGGATTCTAGTAGTATCATTAAACGACTTTGTTAAAAATAATTTTTATTTGCAAAACAGGATCTCAAACCTGTCTTAAAATGGTCCCCTCTAAAATATCAATTTCAACTAGAGAAAGGGATACGGACGCCAAAATTGATGGTCAAGACTTAAATTTAGTTGGCAAACCACTGGCAAGGGAAGGTATAGGGAGGGCCCCCCATTGAACTTTAACTCTATAACCTAAAGGTAAAGTATCAAAAACAAATATAAGGAAAATTAATTCAAGGACAAAAGAAAGAGGGGGAAAAATTAAAAATCAAGCATTTCAATTTGGATAGTTTTCATTTCTCCGTGATTGATGGATGGACCAACTAGCTGGCTATTCTTTATTTTTAAACTTTATATGTATTTTGCTTTAGGGTCATTGCCTTTTTGACTATCGAATCTTTACTAACGTTTGGGGGTATTTTTGAAGTTAGGTTTCACTCACATTGCCATATTAATTATCAATATTTACAACTCTTAGGGTAACCCAACTAACTGGATAACACTCGTAATAGCCAATAAATATGTTAATGGTATATATACAGTTGTCTCCTTTTCATGCAATGTTAATTAAGGTCTTCTATCCAATCAATCGGCCGGGCCAATTCTCTCCCATGTCCTTAATAACTCAATTCATCACACCCCATGCTATTTCATTCTAAATTATAATTCAAGATTTTTTAATTTCACTTAAAGAAGATAAATGTTAGATTATTTAGGGAGTATTTGGTTTAAAGATTGAAAAACAGCTATCAATTAGCTATTAGCTATTATACCTAATGGAACGATTCATATTTTTTGGATTATAAATGATAATAATAATTTGTTAAATATTAATTATCAACTATAATTGTATCAAAACAGTCAATCCAAACACCTCATTAGATTGTTAGCAAGTACTTTACATCAAATAACTCATTTGTACAATATAATCAAAATGAATATATAAAGTTATATATAAATTTCTTATTCTAAAATCTAAACTTTTTTTTTTTTCATTTTGTTCTTGAACTTTGGCTTAGTGAGTGGTTATGGCAACACAATATTATCTTGGGACCTTACAGTTTAATTAATATTTTATTATCAATTTATAATTTTTTTCTTAAACAAATGCTAGAAACATTTGGCTATAAATTGATTTTAATTTATTAAATAATAAATTTCAACTACTTTATTAGCTGTTAGTTATTTTTAATAACTAACTTAAATAAAATTAATATTTTAAAAAATTAATAAATTCATGTAGTTCTAACATATAATTGCGTGGTTAAAACCACAGCGTTGGCTTTATTATAGATATATGGAAGCATTTGAACAGGCGTATTTACTGACCTCAACCGAAGAAATGAGAACATATTATGGCAAAAGTACTCATGATGCTGCTGGGTCTAGAAGGGTGAAATATTATGAAATAGGCATATAATAGTAACAGAATAATTGCACCCACACCAACCCTCTTATCAGGTCTGAGCACCCTCTCTCTGTTCCCCCCACCATGCCACCATCAATTCCCACTCCATGCTATCCAATTCTATTGTTTTCCTCTTACCTGTTTCGGTCACCAGCACTTTATTAAACAAGTCTAGGTAAAATAATTAAATTAAAAACCGATCAGAAAGGTTAATCATCAGTTAAAACTACACGTGAGGTTGTTATAATTAACTTAATTGATAAATACATGTTTAACATTCTAGTGAAATGAGTTCAAACCATCTCCCAGCTCCTA
>BPVZ01000234.1:105645-116158 GCA_020521535.1 Rubroshorea leprosula | reverse complement strand
AAATGTAGGATACAGGGAGCCCTTGTATCCTGGATTTACCTGTATTCAATGTGGGCTGCTGCTTCAGTGTTTCATTTTCCTATGCTTTTCCCCTTTTGACTGCACTGTTTCATTTAGGTTCGTAATCAATGTTGTTATGGTCAAGCCTGCTTTTGGAGATTATCATAGCTATGTAAGGTGTTCCAGTAAACGAAATGATATGGTGATGGTGTTATACTTTTAGCTCCATGAAGTGAAGAATAGTGAGTTCAGCATTAAGGAGTCTGACCAAGGGGATTCCCACCAAGAATATCTCCCGTCATTTTCGCTCTATTGCTTCTATAAAATATAATAAGAATTTGCCCACAAAGCTAATGTTTCTATGGTTAATGTTGGTGGTAGTGCAAGTTTTCCTAACCTTACCATTCTTTCGTCTTTTGCGAATTTCTATCATCAAGTTTTCTAGATTATTTTATAACAAAGTGCTTGTACCTTTGCTCCGTTAGAAATTCAAAATTATTGACTTTACATGTGCTCATTGCGTTTCTCTATTTTCCTTCTTCTTTTCCTCGTTTGACTTTGGCTGTTTGGTTTAGGTTCCTGATCGGTGTGGTTATGATCAAGCATGCTTTTGGAGATTATCTTTGTCACCTTTAATCTTGTCATCTGTAAACAAAAGAGTTTCTAATACTCTGCACACAAATTTTCTTTTGTTGTAGATGGATGATTGTGGTTGCGATGAAGTTCATTTGTCCATCTCCATGAATTTTTATTGGGTATTTAGGACTCAAAGTATTTTATCTCCTCGCTCAAATCTGAAAAAGCAATGCTATTCAATATTTGTTACAAGGTTGTTTGAAAGTTGCTTATTGGGTGGTAGATTAGTACTGATTGTAACTGGGTTGATTTCTGCTTTTTAAAAACAGAAGTTACATAAAAAATTCTCAGATTGATGATTATATTATATAGATGGTTGTCAACATTTTTCTTTGTTCTCTTTTCGGTGTAGATGCTTAGCAACATTTGGGGATAGCACCAGCTTCTTGTTGGCCCTCGAGCGAAAGATTCAACTTCTCTAATCCATTTTTATTGGAGTTGGAGTGTTTGTATTAGAGTACTCTTCTTTGCAAGCAAACACCTCGACAAATGTTGTAGATTGCATATTGCCCTGTAGTAGTACTTATGTGAACCAAGATGAGTTCATTTTGGAACCGATTATGTTAGTAGAATGAGTCAGAAGTCAAGGTCAACTAGTTTTTGTACTCTTCGCCCCCGATGAGAAGAAACTTCAGCCTAAGTGCCTAACCTAATCAAACCCTTCCCACACGCAATTCAGCACCTAGGCGTATACTTTGGTTGGATCTCAAAGGTTCGAAAGTCTTTTAGGAAACTGCTAGTCAACAAAGCGTGCTAGACCAAATAAACAGCCAGTATTATGTTATATAATATGGGGAAGTGAAGGTGCTTGCCTTGGTAGGCGATGCTGTGAAATTTCTCAGCCATGGAAGTTATGAGTTCCTCCAGAGTTGTATGCCTGTTTTTTCCCATTTTTACGTATCTTTTTATTTCTGCTTTCACAACTGCTCGGTCGGACGAGCTGTTTCACTATTGCGCGCCCAATGCCAGTTTCGTCAAGAACGGCACTTACCAGGCCAATCTTAACCACCTCCTCTCCAACCTATCTTCCGACATCCAAAAGGGCTCCGGCTTTTACAACGTCTCCTATGGCCAAAACAACAATAAGGTCAATGCAATTGCCCTCTGCAGAGGAGATGTTGGGGCAGAGATCTGTAGGAGCTGCATCACTAACTCTACCAAGGAACTGAAAAAGGAATGTCCTACGCAGAAGGCGGCAATTGTTTGGCACGATGAGTGTATGTTAAGGTACTCCAACCGTTCAATATTTGGAAAAATGCGAACAGAGCCTTATGAATGCATGGCAAACAACGAGAACGCCTCCGACACGAATCAGTTCTATCAGGGAGTGACAACTTTGCTAGATGACCTGAGATCTCGGGCGGCCTCGGGTGGTACTCGGCTTAAGTTTGCAATAGGCCTTGGAAATGTTTCACACTCAGTAACAGTATATGCGCTTGTGCAATGCACTCCTGATTTATCTAAGGCCGAATGCAGCAATTGCCTGTCTAATGTTACTGCTTTAATTCCACAATGCAGTCAAGGGAGAAAGGGAGGCAGAATACTCACACCCAGCTGTAATTTTAGGTACGAGCAATATCTCTTCTACAATACAACAGCTAATGTGAAACCAATATCAATATCACTGCCACCAGCATCACCACCGTCAATATCACCGGCACCATCAATATCACTAGCACCAGCATCACCACCATCACTGGCACCAGCATCATCGCCATCACTATCACCACCATCACCGCCATCGCCACCATTACCGCCAGCAACATCACCGGCACCAGCATCACCGGCACCACCACCACCACCACCACCACAATCACCATCCCCAAATTCCCCGCCAACACCCGAAGCTCCTCCGCCAGCCAGTACGGCCACCAGAAAGGGTAAGATAGCTTGATTTGTTATTAGTTGTCTACTCAGAAGCGTCTGTCGCATAATTACAAGCATTAACGGATTTATTTCTGAATTTTGCAGGGATGATGAGAAGCAGACTTCAGATTCTGATTGCAGTTGTAGGTTCATTGTTCAGTTTCCAGTACTTAGGTTTCTAAGCCAACAGCATCGGATTTATAAGGTTGGGGAGATGGTCTATTGATTAGTAGTAGAAGTACTAGAAATAGTAGCATGAGTACAATGATTTGCTCTGTATCTCCCTAAGAGAGATCGTTGTATTTATGATAGTGCTTTTATGGGAAAGAAATAAGATAGGTGCTTCGAATCACCTCAATTGTGTTTGATCCTCTAAATTATGTAATGATTCAAATTACATCAATACTTGATTGATCTCCAAATTATGCATTTCAATGATTCAACTACACTCAAGTCTTATTATTTGAATGAAAGAACCCAGAATGGATACTAGAATTGAAAACTCAAAATGGCTTCTTCTTCTTCTTTTCTTTTTTTTTTCATCCTCATCCTCATATTGCTAAGTTGAACATGAACTTGAAGCAAATATCTAGTGAAGGTGACAACAGAGAAGAAACTCATCAATCCATCACTTTAAATATTTGAATTAAAGAACAAGATGCAAAAACTAAAGATAGAAAGGATTTTACCATCAAGCCATCAATTATCCAGGCAGAATTTTATCGAGCCGAAGGCAGCGATTCTTACACCCCTACCAACCAATGCTAGACGAAAACTAGAAGATGTTAAACGCTGTAAAAATGATAATAAACAAAGCAGAATGACCAACCAATCATCACCAGAACCAGAACCCAAACTTTTACCTTGAAATTTGTACAATAACATCTCATGGCCAGCGAGGATAGAGTAAATCATACGGTAGCTTCATAGAAACTCAATAGTCAAGTCAGCTGAGCTCCATGCAGTATCTATCAGTCATCCACTACATTAACCAACTCATACTCCACAAGACCCAGATTGTTATCCTCTTTAACCATGATGTCAGAAGGATTAGTGACCTCTATGCGACCCCATCTATCAACTGCCAGCCTCATAGAACCCTTGAACATGTCAAAGAATTACAGTCGTGTCTGGCTTCATCAAGTCAACTGCAAAACAAATAGGCACCAACATTTTCATTAAATTGCATGACTTAGAGTAGCAACTTTTACAATAGGTCTACCATTCTCCCCTCCAATATACAGAGAAGATACAAAGATGAGCATTCATTTTGATAGAAGAATAGGCAATCTCGGACTCATTTTTTCTAGTCAAAGTTTTCACCATATAGTATCATATAATGGCTCCCAGACAGTATGCACAGGATCTGGCATGTTCATTGGATTAAAGATACCTATTTGAGACAATGGAATTTTTCACTGGTTTTAAATAATTAGAAACAATGACCAAAACGTAAAGCAATTAGAGATGCTTCAACATCTTGAACATGTAATGTCCAGGATTATTACTTGGATGAAAGTTTCACAGCTATGCCATTCAAATTATCAAAAAGAAGTAAAGCTAACACAGTAATGATGGTAGCAACACAAGGAAATGACAAGAGATAAATGCACTTGTAATTGTAAGGGGCGTACGACAATCAGCAATCAAAATAAGTCATAAATTTGATTCATGTAACCAAACCCACATGCTACAAACTGAAATTAGAGAATTCATAACAGTAGAAAAACTAATAATGCAATCAATTACAAAGTTAAGGTCCTAAATCATGATACTAGCAATCTAATTCTTCAGCATATTATTGTTTTCAATGAAATGGTATGTTTCTATCTCATAGTCTTGACTGCTGAATCCAATCCTGCAAGCAATTCAAGTTCATAATGGGAAAATATAAACAAAACACATCGTTCTCAGTCAAATCATCAAAACAGCCAAAATTGAGAATTGAAAACACCTCTTACCACAAAAGAATTGCATTCGCACAAAATCCAACAATCTTCACACTCAAATACGCACGACCAACATTGGAGCTAAGAAATGGAGAGAAAATATGCACTTCGGATCATAAGAACAGAACGGCTATAGATATGCTGATTAACCACATTAAAATAATTCAGAAGCAAATTTCAGAGTTTGTATACTGATCGCTGAGTAAAAAGAGTGTACTAAAGCAAAATGCGACCTTGATCGTTGCGAGCGGTGAAGAGGATGGTTCCAGTCTCGTCACCGACGAGGCACTCGGCGATGTGACTTTGCTGGGGCTGTTGGGAGGCAGCCTGACCCTTCTGCAGCACCATGTTAGAGGTCAAGACCTTGGCGATGAGGGTGTGGCCGTTGGTTCCTGGCTTTAACTGATCCACTTTGACGAAGACTGGCTTTCGCTTCTCCAGTTTCTTCAGCTCTTGTCCTTGTTGCTGGCGGTTAACCTGTCGCTTCTGCTGCCCGTTGGTTGCCATTGAATCCGGCGGAGAAGCCCCTCTTCTATGGTTATCTGTGTGCTGAAAGTAAAAAATTTTAAACTCCATTTGCATCATATTACCTGTGTTGTAACCAAGATCAACAAAAATAAAAAAACTAGCATATGGCATCGTAGCGCCCATGATATTGTATTGAGATTCTTCATTCATTTTTCGTTTGAGTTAAATGTAATGGTTAGTATATTAATTATTAAGTCCTTATCACTTTAACTAAAAAAGTTTATTTCTTCTCCACATTGATATACCTTACAAAGTTAAAAACTGTATCAAAATATTCTATTCATCGCCAACGATCCGGTCATTTCCTTTCCTGGGAAATAAGAGTTTCTGATTTCGGTTAATAAAATATACAGAAATAAAAAATAAAAAATGATTATTTTTTATTATATAATTAAAGTAAAAAAAATATTTTATTCATCAAAATTTCATCAATATTTTTTGTTAAACAATTTATAATTTGGGACAGAGAATTCCAACTCTGACCTAAGATACACCTTCACTGTAATTATAGATGTATCAAAATTTTAAAAGTTTTACCAACGAGAGGTTGGATCCAGTGGTGAGCGGCTTGTTCTATCTTAAGTAAAATCTTGAGTTCGAGGCTTTATGAATGCAACAATTCTTGCTAGGAGACTCACTTACCATTTTTAGGTGCGCGACGCAGGTCGGATCCGGATTAATCAGGGCGAAACCCCGGATACCGAGCAAGAAACCCAAAATAAAAAAATTTTATAAGTTTTTTTTTTTTTTTTTTTTAACCCCTTTTGTACATGGGCGGGTTCGAAACCCGCCGAGGGAGGGGGAAATGCACTTTGCAATGGCAAGTGCCATTGGGCCTTTAGGCCAGTGCAATTTTATAAGTTTTATTACTTATTACTACGAAGATGTCATGTGACCTGTAGAAATTACATTTCAATTATGGGAATTGATGATTAAAAGATTAAAAAAAGATAGTATCAATTACTTTGTATGACAAAAAGTTTAAAAAATATATAATAATTTATATATATATAAAGAACGGTAATATTTTTTTTAATAAAAGCATAACACTTTGAGTTTGAGTCTTTTTTTTTTTTTGCCTCTTTTGCTTGCCTCTTATTTTCCATAAAACGTAATAGCAACAATATTTCTTAACATAAAATTTTATAATAATCATATGACGCATAAGTGCATAATAATTATGAATTATAATAAATAAAAAAATTGATATTAATTATTTATATTTATTATTTAGTTATTTATTTTATAATTTAAACAGTAAATTTTACAATAGAAAACATTTAATTTATTTTTTAAATGATTATAATTTACGATACAGATAGAGAGATATTTACATAATATAAAAATTCAAATTTTAATACTAATTAAAATATTAAGTACATCAACCAATTTACCTACAAATCCTCGTGCAAATTTTGGTTTACGCTGAGAAAATATTATGTGAAAATTCTATTCTTTATATTAAAGAAATATAAGTCGTAATAAAATCAATAATATAATCAGACAAAAACAACTACATTAGAATATAAAAAAAAAGGTGAAAAATTAAAACCTGAAATATTTATGTAAATTATTATTACTTTTTATTTTTTTGTCTTATTACACAATGAAAATTAATTATTTTTTATTTTTTATATTACCACATTCATGTATTATACGACTCAAATTTAATATTTTTTTTTTTAAAAAAAATCATAAATTAATTAAGTGATTGACACTTAAATAGATTATTAGATAAAAAAATTATTTTACATGACAAATTATATACAATTTATCTTATAAAATTATTTAAATATTTTTAAATTTTATTTTATATTATTTTTTAAAAAATATTTAAATAATTTTACAAAATATACCACTGGTATAATCTATATTGTAAAACAATTTTTAGATCAGATAATGGTAGATACTATGTACTTGTATATTCCTACAAAAGCAGAGGATGAAGGAGACACGAACGTGTGAAGGCAAGAAGAAGGGGAAATCCGACATTTGCTCTACGTCACCACGTACTCCCACGCGCTAAAAAACGACACTTCTTTCTCTTCCCCATGTCTTAATTCAATTGTCCTGTCCGAAGCTTCCCCACAGATTATCAGTATTAATTACAAAAATTAAAAATAAAAATCTCTATATTTATCATCTTTCTTTCTCTCTCTCTGCAGAAGACCTGAGTTTCAAGTCTCAAGCTTTTTGAGATCAACCAGCTTAAATCAAAATACCCAGAACCAGAAAAGTAACGCAGTAGGAGAGCAAAACTAGAGATATTTTCTTCCTTGAAAATTGTACTGTAGCTTTTTTTTTTTGTAAATTGAAAGGTGAATTGGGATAGGGGGACCAGCTTCCTGGTTAGTATCTGATTCTCCAATGGATTCCGATTTCTGGACCCCCCGTCTCGCGGCTGCCAAGCGCCAATACACGATGCAGCACCATAACAACAGCTCTCATTTGGGTTTGTTTCGTTTTTTTGATTTCTTCGATCTGTTTCTTTCTTTCTTTTTTCTTCTTTCTCTTTAGATTTTCAGCTTATATATACTTTAGGATTTTTTTAAAAAAATTCTAATTTGATGTCAGATCGTTTGAGCATCGATGATTTCGAGGTAGACGACGAGATCCGACCCGATTTCCCATGCCCGTATTGTTACGAGGATTTCGACATCGCCTCTTTGTGTTCGCATCTCGAAGATGAGCACTCGTGCGAGTCAAGAGTTACGGTAAGAGAATTTCATTTCATGTTTTGATTTGTTACGAGTTTCCTTGTTATTGAGTCGGAAATTTTGTTGCTCATCTTTCTGATTCACTTCGTCATGGTGTGGTATCCGCCTTTTCTTTGTCTTTTTCCCATTGACTTGTTTGTATTGATTTTATTTATGTTAAAAAAAAAAAATTCTTTTCCTTTTGTGGAGTGGGTAGAGGAGGGAGAGGAATTTGTTTCTACTTTCCTTTTTGACAATTTCTTGCTAACTATAACATTCTTTCTGATCATATATGAGGAAAGACTGGGAAAAGCATACCTTTGGATTGGATTGAGAAGTGAATGATGTATTTTTGTTGGTTTTGGAATAACCCATTTGTGAATTGTGGCAATTAGGATATTGCAGCAAAAAATTGGAGATTGTTTGTTTGATGTTAACCTAGGCAATGTATGAACTTCATCATGAGTTAAGTTTGATGTGAAGAAGAGGATTTTTCAGTTGGTTATGGAGGAGCTTGGCTAGGAGATATTGTTGCTTTTTTTGGTGCAAGGAATTCTACTATTATCAATTGAAAGAGAACTGGCAACAGTAATATAAGAGTGATACTTGCAGCGCTAGGATCTAAGATATGCAATTTGTCAATGGAATTTTTCTTTTGGGGATAAAAAATGGGAGGGGATAGAAATCTAATTGTTTTTTGAAAACACAGTAGTTTAATCTCATCACTTGTGTTCTTTTCATCCCTACTTTAATTTCATTCATATGATTTGTAGTTACTGAATTAATGGGAAGGATGAGGAAAGCAGAAATAATTATAACTCTCTCTTGCAGGTTTGTCCCATTTGCTCTGTCAAAGTTTCCCGAGACATGCTGAATCATATAACACTGCAACATGGACATTTGTTCAAGATATCCTTAACAATGGAAATTTTTCTTTGCTTGGTCTTTTTCTTAGTAATGACTTGGATACATTATGCATGTCAAACCACTCAGATTGTGTGTATTGGCTGAATTGTCATCTAGGTTTCCCTTAACTGAAAGATTACTTGCAGAGACGTCATAGGTTACGTAGAGTTGCAATTCCTAACAGTCAAGCACTGTCTCTCCTTGGCCGTGATCTGCGTGAGGCTCATTTGCAAGTACTTCTAGGTGGAGGTGGTGGTGGTGGTGGTGGTAGTGGTGGATATAGGTCAAACAGTGCTAACGTGTCTTCTGCAGTTACTGATCCATTCCTTTCATCACTTATTTTGAATTTCCCTGGATCTGAAGCAGAAGAGATTTCAAAGTCTGTTGCATCAACTGTTGAAGACACCTCTTCAAAGAATGCAGCACCAGCCCATATGTGGAAATCAAGGTACTGTCTCTGGTTTTCTTTTTTATTATTTAGAGCAAACATGCATCTTCACCAATCTTTTCACATGATTCTTGGTACTTTAATTGCATCATTAATAAGAGTTAAGACACAGCAATTGGTTATTACTATGACATTGTTAATTCTGTAAACATATCCAAGGAGACTGTTTCAATTAGTGGAAATGCTATGACAAATAACAATGTAAATTCAGTCATCAACTTGGCTGTTGAGCCTTCAAGATTGTTCAAATTTCAAATTAAACTTACACCCATTCATGTTTGTTTTCCTTTCTATTCAATAAATTATTTGCGTCTTATTTCAAAATACTTGCTTAGAAGAGCATTCATTCTGCATCAAAGTATCTCTTCCATCTTTCCCTCGACAGCCATGTTTAGCCTGTACATATTTGAATACCAATTCCTCTATGTTATGTAATAGAAAAGAAGCCTATGCTGTTTTAGTAGCAGTATCTTTAAGCAACAATGGAATTTGTAAAACATTAAGTTTATATTTTAGCATCAGTTCACTTTGCTTTCTTTTCTTTTTTCCCTTTTTTGTTCTTACAGTTTCGATCCAAATTTGAGTTATGAAGAGCGAGAAAAGAGGATGAAGCAGGATACTGATAGAGCCGGTTTTATCCAGGATCTGCTTCTGTCAACTCTGCAAATCGACTAACAAAACGTGTAAAAATAATGGAATGAGTTAATCAAAATCTTGGAAGTACTTTTAGGTGGGATTCTAATGGTTATATGATGTTTGTGAACCTAATGCAGGTCTCATTGGAATGTTGAAGCGGCAATTGGTTGCTCCATTATAAGTTCCCCATCTGTAACTCATTTCTGAACCAGAAAACTACTGGAATTATGTAACTATCTAGTTTATGCTCAAGTTTAATGTATGAGGTGCTTAGCTGCTTGTTACATTACACCATCCAATGCAAAATCTGTGCCATTATATCTGTTGTTTCCAGCAGAAATGTACATGATCGAAGAGATGACTCGAAATTTTATCTGCTAATTTAGAAGAAGAAATGCTTGTTCTATGATTTTGGCCAAAATTTTTTATTTGTAGTCTGTACATTATTTTTTTTACATGCAATACTTGTAAAAAACTTTATTTTTAGTTAATATTTTTTATAATTTAAAACTCAAAAATTTTAAAAATTAACATTTAAATTCTTTAATTTGTTGATAATTTGAGATTTTTAATGAGTTTTAAATTATAAAAAATATTGATCAAAAGTAAAAATCATAAAGAATATTATTATAAAAAAATAATATGAAAAGTGCAAATAAAGAATTTGGTTTATAATTTTCTTCTTTATTTTCTTCAGAGAAATTACGGCCTACCTTTCATTTCTTCCATTTTACTTCTTAATCATATACCAAATTTTCTAGAAAATGGGTCCAAATTTTAATTGTGGGGCTCATGATCCAGGAGAAGAATATTGATAAAGCCGGTACCTGACAAGAATTGCACAACGA
>BPVZ01000233.1:249087-263024 GCA_020521535.1 Rubroshorea leprosula | reverse complement strand
GGCCATTTATTAAGAGATAAGATGTGTTGCTTTGAATATTTTTTCCTCACATGTTAATTTTTATAAAAAAAAAAATGAATATTAAATAAAACCAAAATTTAGCTGAGCTAACGCCTAACGGAAGGTCAAGTACTGTGACGAGAATCACGGAGGTAGAATGTTGGTCTTCAACTAATTCTGCAACTATTGGAAAATTGGTTGAAGCCCAACGGTTGGTCCCAGAGACCAGACAATGAAGTAGCGGTTGCCTGGTTCGGACCAATATAAAGCAGCATTTCATTCATGTCGTCGATGTTACTTCAATCGCTCTTTTATGTTAAACTAATACCGTACCATGTTCAAACCTACAGTCACCATCACTATCATGTCCAGTTTAGAAAATCACTTCCGTTTCCTGTTTGTTTTAGCCATTCTCATTGCCCTTGCAAACTCCCAAACTGATAAACCCAATCTCAGGGTGCAGTCCAACAAAAAGATTGCTATGTTTGTGTTTGGAGATTCTCTTTTTGATCCTGGGAATAACGATTACGTCCCTTCCAGTGGGGCCAGGGTGAATTTCCCACCATATGGGGAGACATTTTTCCATTATCCAACTGGAAGAGATTGTGACGGTCGCATTCTTCCTGATTTTGCTGGTAATCTAGCCAACTATATATGCATTTTTCTTTAATTTGCAATTAAGTTAGTAATTGCTCTCTGTTTCTTTTGCAGCCGCGTATGCAGGTTTACCATATTGGAGAGCTTACTTAGACCCTGATGATGACAATTTTACTGTTGGAGTAAACTTTGCTAGTGCTGGAGCCTGCGCTCTAATTGAAACCAACAATAATTCGGTAATTTTTGTTTCTTTATCCAAACTTAGCTGCCTGGAAGTAAGGATTTCACACCAATAGTATAGGTTTTATTGGGGGAGGGTCGAGCTAGTTGATATGAGTATTTGCTACTTTATTGACCAACACTTGAATTTTTTGGGAAGTTTGTAAGTTTACCACAAAAGAAAAATTATTCATACGAAAAAAATAAAAAATAAAAAATGAGACTCCATAAATAAAATCGAACTCTTATTTTTATTGTTGAGTTTTTCTAAAGATATAGGTCAAGGTACCTTTTGTTCATAAATACATATTAAAAATGTAAAAATTGATATTAATTTTAGTATAGGTGTTAAATGAATGAATTTAATTAGACAATTAATAAATTAAATATTAATTTTTATTTTTTTAATATAAATTTATGACAAAAATATATATATTTATTATATTTTTAATCTATGCCTTAAGAGGTTATAAAAAAACCGTTTTTTGTTATTAAGCAAATTCATTAATTTGTGGCTTAACTAGCTTCATGAATGCTTGGAATTATTTCTCAGATACCCTTTGAAATACAAGTAAAATACTTGAAGGACGTTGCAAATTTGTTGAAGGATCAGTTAGGCGAAACTGAAGCGAAAGAGTTGCTAGAAAGAGCTATCTACTACTCTAGCATTGGAGGAGTAGATTACACTTCCTTTATTATTACTGCCACTAACGTTACTGAATCATTGGTTGAAGATTATGTAAATATTGTGATTGGCAATATAACAAACCAAATTAAGGTACGCACCGAAAACACTTATCTGTATCATTTTTTCTTGTTCATGAGTTCTCCTTATTCATTTTTTCCATTTTGCAAGCAGGAAATATATAATGTAGGTGGAAGGAAATTTGCATTTCAAAATGTTGGACCACTCGGATGTACGCCAGGATCAAAAGAGTCATTCAACACTACTACTGACTGCGCGGAGGCACTCCAGAACATAGCAACCATGCATAATAATGCTTTAAATGTTGTTGCCGAGAAGTTAGCCAGCGAGTTACCTGGATTCAAATACTTAGTATTTGATTTCTTCAATGCATTAATGGATAGAACACAAAACCCAACAAAATATGGTATACAGGATGTTGTAATTTCCATTTTATCATTAATTTTTCTTTCTTTTTTATTTATTTTTTTTATTTTTTTTGAAAAGGTGAATTTTTCTTTTTTTTTTTCTTTAATTCTATATTAACAACTTTTGTGATGATTTTTTAAAGGTTTCAAGGTAGGGGATGTAGCATGTTGCGGCAGTGGCGCACACCGAGGAGACAGTAATTGTGGCAGTTTAACGACAGCATATGAACTTTGCAGTGATCCCAATGAATATGTGTATTTTGACGCAGGCCATCCTACTGAAGCTTGCAACATTCAGTTAATTGAGTTGCTATGGAATGGATCAACAGATGTTATCTGGCCTGTTAACATGAGAGAACTAATTGAACTTGAGATTGAGACGGAGACTTATTCTGGAAATGATGATCTTTTGATCACAGAACAAGTTCCTGCTGATGATGTTTCTAAAACACAACAATAGGCAATTTTTTTTTAAAGAAAAAAGGACATTTGGGTGGAATAATAAGGTTCTTCCTCTCTTGCTATCGGACAAACCAATTTCTACTTATGTTCTTTCATATTGTTATCATGGAGGATTAGTTGTTTAATAAACAAGGGTCAAATCCCGCTTTGCCTGAGTTAGTTAATATAATACTTGTAACATGAGTGGAAAAAACGTATTAATCTGGATTATTAATCTGGATTCTCAAAATAAATTAAAATCTTAATTTTAAATTATGTTATTTAATTTAAATAAGATTTAATTTAAAATTTAAAAATTTATCCTATTAAATAATAATGTTTAAATTTAAAAATTGATTATATTAAAATATATAATCAATTTTTAAATTTGGGTATCAATATTTAATTTGATAGATTTTTAAATTTTTAATTAAGATTTTAATTTTCAAATATAGGTTAGAATTCTAATTTTTTTAAAAATTTACAATTAATATGTACTAATCTCATAATAATATAATTACTTATAGTCTTAACACTAAATGACTTAATAGTTATTTCCCTTGAAAGAGAGGTGTTAGGACATGAAATCTCGAGTTTTATTCCCAGTTTCCATTAATTCCCCACCCCAAAATTCCCTAAGTTTTAAAATAAATATTATTAATTATAAGTAATTTAATTTTTGTGATTTGTTAATTATAAAATAACAAAAATTTGATTGTTCTAACATTAAATAATTATGTATAACTTTTTTAGTTAAATGTGATTACTCTTTATGTCACAAAGGAGCTACAATGTGTTTGAGATTAGGGAAATGGAGAATAGAGGAAGGAAAAAATTATTTTATTCGGTTATCAAAAGAATTAAAGAGAAGGAAAAGGAAAGAAAGTCTTTTGTTTTATTATTTTTTCAATTTATTCATTTATCCAAATGAAATGATGGGAGATGAGAAGAGAAGAATAGATAGATGTTACATAACCATTCTCCTCCCTTTCCCTCTATTCCTCTCAAATAAAAAATATCAAATATAGTTTGTTCATTTATAGAATTTTATTTTTATAGTTTGAATTATAGGATGGTTTAAATATAAAAAAATATTTAAGATTCAAGAAATTATTTTTTATTTAATTTTTATAAAGACATGATAATTTTATTTAGGTAAGAATTAATATAATTTGCATAAGTGTTTATATTAGTTATATATAATTTTTTTGATATAATTCATTTTTGTTAAACCAAAAGTTGAATCTATTTTATTCATGTAAATTGTATTTTTTTGGCTACCTATTCATGTAAATTATACGTTTGAAATTTAAAATTGATTTGATATATGTGACTTTACAAAAAAAAATTATATTTTTATATTATTTATTTAATGATATTAAATTATATATTATTAAAAAATGGTTAAATATATCTAACTAATTTAAAATTTATTGTGGATGATATAAATTGTATATGCATAAAATTAATGACTGAATTAAAAAACTTGTATAAATTATACCATAAATGACTCACAAAAAATTTTAAAATTTTGCCTCTTAACATAAATTTCTAGCTCTATTTTGAGTAGATAGATTATATTATATACACATATATGAATGTATAATGAAAAATAATTTTTTTCCTATTTCTAACTCATCTCACTCATATAATAGGAGATTTTAATCTCATGACATCTTACTTCTGCGGGTGTCCTGGTATTTAGTTACTAAAAATGAAGGTATATATTAAGCCTCTTTTTAGTTCAATTCAAGGCTAGTGCCTTTAAAACAACGGAAGGTAGATGAGCTAACGGTGTCATAGATTACAAAAAGAGACCAGAAGCAGAGGCAGAAGAATGCTTGTTAGTTTCTTAATTGAGCTAACTAAAATTTCAACATGAGAAGGATAGACCTTTGGTTACAGGAAAATAAAGTACCAAAATCAGACATAAGTATTATGTTTGAGTTCGTTAACCAACTGTCAAAGAGTTGGACATTTAGTTGAACCAAACCAATCGGTATTGGGGACCAGAAGATCCGGTGATGGGAACAGTTAAAACAAGAGAAAATCATTAATAGATATTCAATAGCTTTTTGATCCTTCATGCAAGAAATCACAACTAATCACAAACGAGTCTACTGTCCTAAACATGTCAGTGGCTATTCACTTCCATTTCCTGTTTGTTTTTGCCATTCTAATGGCCCTCTCAAACTCCCAAAGTGATGATAAGACCAACTACAGAGTGCAGACCAAGAAACAGATTGCCATGTTTGTGTTTGGAGATTCAGTTTTTGATCCTGGGAATAACAACTACATCAACACCTCTACTTCGGGCATTGGCAAGGCGGATTTCCCCCCATATGGGGAGACCTTTTTCCCTAAACCAACTGGAAGACACTGCGATGGCCGCATACTTCCCGATTTTGCAGGTAGGCTACCCAACTGCATCATTTTCTTTAATTTGCAATTAAATTGGATTTGGATCATCTCTTTTATGTTGTTCAAATAAGAAATTGTTCTGTTTCTTTTGCAGCTGCGTATGCAGGTTTACCATATTGGAGACCTTATTTAGACCCCAATAATCACAATTTTATAGTTGGAGCAAACTTTGCCAGTGCTGGAGCATGCGCTCTTGTTGAAGACGATGAAGATGGGGTATTATATTTTTCTTAATCCAAACTCAGGCATCTGAAAGTAGGAATTTAGCACTAATATTTTATCAAAGTTTAAAAAGAGTATTTACTTGCAAAAATTGTTGATCAAAGTTTAATATTTTTGGTAATTTGTAGCTTAATTAGCTTCATAATGCTTGAAATTACTGCTCAGATACCCTTGGAAGTTCAAATAGACTACTTCAAGAAAGTCTCAAATTTGTTGAAGGAGCAGTTAGGTGAAGCAGAGGCAGAAGAGCTGTTAAAAGGAGCCATCTATTACTCTAGCATTGGAGGAGTTGATTACACCACCTTTATCTATGAAGACTCTAATGTTACTGAATCACAGATACAAGATTTTGTAAATATTGTGGTTGGCAATATAACCAACGGAGTAAAGGTATGCATAAAAATTTTTCTTGTTCTCGTAGTTCCATTTTCATTTTTTATTTTTTTATTATTATCATTATTATTATTTTGGCAAGCAGGAAATATATAAAGTAGGAGGAAGGAAATTTGCATTTCAAAATGTAGCACCAATCGGATGTGTGCCAGGATCAAAACAGTCCTACAACACTACTGGCTGTGTGGAATCACTCCAAACTCTAGCAACCATGCACAATAGTGCTCTAAATTTTGCTGCTGAGGACTTAGCAAGCGAGTTGCCGGGATTCAAATATTTAATATTTGATTTCTTCAATACACTAATGGATAGAACAGAAAACCCATCAAAATATGGTACATAATGCCAGGGGGTGTTGTAATTTTCTTTCTATTTTGCCATTTAGAGTTTTTTTTTTTTTTTTAATTAATAACCATTTTGTAACAATATATATTTTGAAGGTTTCAAGGAAGGGGATGTAGCATGTTGCGGCAGTGGTGAATACCGAGGAAGTGCTACTTGTGGAAGTTTAACATCGCCATATGAACTTTGCAGTAATCCTAATGAATATGTGTATTTTGATTTAGCCCATGCTACTGAAGCCTGCAATATTCAGTTAATTGAGTTGTTATGGAATGGAACGACGAATGTTACTTGGCCTCTTAACTTGAGACAACTAATTGAACTCGAAAGTGAAACAGAAATTTCTTCCAACATTGATCGTTTGATTGACGAACCAGTTGCTGTTTCTGTATCGAACACTTATGAATAGGAGAATTGAGTTCATTTTGTTTTGCCATTGGGGTGTCAGTTTGTCATGAGCAAAAATCTCAGGAATAAATTAAATCAAATCTACAAAAATATTTTTAAATGTGTTAAATTTAATAAAAATATATAATTACAATATTACATAAAATTATAAATTTATAATATAATTTTTTATTTATAATTTACTTATAATAATGTTTTTTTTAACCATTCATATATACGTTTATTTATTTAATAATATATTATAATTATAAATTTATAATTTTATATAATATTATAAATTATAATAACTATATAGCTTAATTAATCAAGTTTACATTTCCGATACAAGGCGGAATAGCATTTTTCAAATGGCCACCATATGCGATAAGTACTTGTACCCATTATCAAAGCCCAATGAATTTAACGCTCACTTTTAGACCCATTTTCCCATAACGAAGCCCACTTACTATCAGTTAGTCATTTCAAAAGGCCCAAGTTTGCTCAAACCTATTATGAGTAAGCCCATAATCAATATATTACATTGGCTCAACCCAACCCGAGTCTCCAAAAAATCAACCCAACTTCTATATCCCTTTAACAGCATAGCTCATGATCCACTTTCCGTCTCCAACTCTCTCCTGTGTAAACCGACCCAAGAACATGACCCATTCTTCATGCGTCATTCTTCATGCGTCAAATAAAATCAAGACATCCCAACTCGCTTCTCGGACAAGGTTGGAGCAATGAAAGTGACAGGGTTTTTCTTTTTCTTTTTCTTTTTCTTTTCTTTTCTTTTTTAAGGCAAACAAATATTTTATTTAGATATATAATAAATAGTATAAGGGGTATTCTAACCTTTACTAGAAATTTATTTATGGTCAAAATAACACTGCAATGTAGGTCCTTCTCTCAAAAAAATGTAAACTGAACAAAGGAGCATCGTATCTTAGGACTTCTTGAGTCTTCCCACGGATCTTAAAGCTTGCAACGGTTGAATGCATGCACTAGTCCATAAATGAAATGCATCTCTTTCCTTTGTTTCTTTTGCACTAAAGAAAAAATCTAACTTGGACTTGTTGAGATAATGACATAACACAATGTAACAGACCTAAGGCCCAAAACCAAGCACAAGTGCAAAATAGTCTTTGCAAGGAATGCTACTCATTTGCAGATAACTGTTCCATTGGTAAGATACCATGTGTCATTGGTATCATAAATATGATTATAAATATACCTTGCAATTACTCATATTTAAAGTAATTATTCTCTCTCAGATTCTTTAGTTGAGAGCTCATCTCTCTAAAGTTCACAAATTATTATTGATTTGGGTCACGGAATGTCTTTCCAATTAAACATCTTCAGGCTTTACAAGTCAGCAAAGACAGTGATCATACGGCTTTGGATTGCAAACCGACCTAAACATTTTCTACTTTAACGGTACTAAATCAAAAAGCCTATCCTCATCCACCATTTTACGATTGAATATCACACCATTCCTACAAAGCCGTAGGGACCAAACGACTGCAAACCAAACCACACGCCAACAGCTTTTAATTGCTTCCGGCCCCTTCAACAATGCATGTTACTGGTAAGCTTCGAGATATCTTTTTCTCGTGACAAAGTTAACTCCCCACCACTCATAACACTTTTGCCATTATTTATAGGTGTCCTTACACAAAAGAAAAAGATGACTTGTAATGAAAGTGAAAGTGACACCATATATATATGAATATTCAGAAATTGTTAATATCTCGATGAAGTTAGAGTAGTGGTGTATTATATATGGAAGACATAGGCCATGAATTGATGAATCCTTGAGTTTTCACATCTAGGTAATGTGGATACTAGCATATGCTTGTGTTAGGACAAGAATGAGCAAAAATACAGCATAGGGATTATGTATAACTGCCTTCAACCCTATATAAGAATAAGAAAACCAATAATTGAAGTAAATTAAGTTTGGAAAGGGTTAGGGAAGGATGGCTTCATGCTCAGATTTATTATTTAGTTGCAAGTTGTTATGGTGTTAGATTTGCTTTGGAGTATAACTAATATCGAAGAGGTAGTAGATAGTTAGGTTCTTAAATATATACACACACACATACATACATATTTGTTAATTTGTGTTATTATCTTTTTTAGTTTGTTTTATTTTTCAAGTTACTCTACATTTTAAGTGACATATTTGTTGTAGAAAATGAGATTAATTTGTAGACTATTAATGTGTTTTTGAATGGAATAAAGTTGTATTGTGATTGCTTTATCTTTATTATCAAAACTTGAGCTATGATCACTTTTCCACAAAAATAAAATGTAAATAAACTATGTTTAAATTTTTAAAAATCACAAGAAGTTAATCTCAAAGTGTCGTTGTTAAGTTAATAAAATTTTGGTTTGTATCGTTTATTAATTTTAAAGTTATATAAGACCCAAAATATAAAAGAAAACAAAAGAAGAGAAGAGCTGAACAGATAAGTTCACCATTTCTCTTTTGATTTGCCCTAGTGTAGATCTCTGAGGAAATTTGATGAAGCCCGACACCTTATACTTGGGGCTCGTATGCAAGCAAAGTGGATAAAATAGGAGCGATAAGAAAAAAATGGCTAGGTTTTCGAAATGTTGTTGATAATTAAATCACGTTTTGCAATTCATAACCAAAACTGTTATACCTACTGGAGTTGTCTTGTTGTCATTTATTAAGATCAGAATCAGATTTTGAATTTTTGATTCCTGAATTCTTTCTTCGAAAATGTAGGCATATCTTTTCTTTAAGATATCCTCTCTCTCCCGGCCCCAAAAAAGAGGAAAAAGAAAAAGAAAAAGAAAAAGAAATAAGAAGACAGCGGTACATTCACTATTTATTTTCTGTTTGGATTATTATTACGTAGGTGTGCCGCATTTTCAAGATGAATATGATACAAGGAACGAATCTTACAAGACAAAGTTGGAAGACTACTTACGTTGATAAATCGTATTTAAAAACTCAATACATTTGTCACATGGATATATATGTGTAACTTTATTTTTGCGAGGAAAGATTTGTCTATGTAAATGACCCTCCAATTTCGTCTCATAAAATTTAATTCCTGTATCATTATTCTTTCAAAATACCAATATAATACAAAGGAATTTAGAAAAGAATGGCTGAACAAATCAGGTTTTAAATTCATGAATTGCCAATTAAAACTAATGTACAATCCAGATGTGTTTCATAAATAAAAGAAAATAAAGCCAACCGGAATGCAAGTGTTGTGCAAGCATATATATATCTGTTGATTATATTGAACTAAAAGTCCAAAAAGGCAGAGATGACCGCGATGGCAACAAAAAAAAAGAGTAATAATAATAATAGAGAGACAGCTAGAATCCACGTGATCTAGTTACCTCTCTCTTAATATTTTCCCTTTTTATTCCATAAAGATTAAAAGATTTTTCTAACGGATCCTCACACTTCAATTCAATGGTATTAATCATCAATTAGTAAGATTATCTCTGTAGGTCGGAAAAAAGGTGCAAAAAAAATGTTAATTTTGTATTTTTTATTTCAAAATATTAATTTAGTTATTTTCTAAATAAAAAACATCAACTTTTAATTTTTTATTTAATAATATCAATTTTTAATTTTTTTTATTTAAAATTATCTTTTTTCTATTTAGAAATATTAATTTTCAACTTTTTTTATATAAAGATTAATTTGATGGTAATGCTAACATAACTAATGTATTGTTTTATCAGACTATTAAAAGTTGATATCTTTAAATAGAAAAAATTGAAAGTTGAAAATTGGTACCCTTAAATAAAAAATATTGAAAGCTAGTATTCTTAAATAGAAAATATTGAAAATTAGCATCCTTATTTGAAAATTGATAAAATTAAAATTCTTAAATAAAAAAAATATGAAGTTAATATATTTATTTATACCTTTATTTCAGCCCTATAAATTCTTTTTTCCTAAATTCCATTCCCCTTTTCCCAAAAAAATGTAATCCTGTTAAAACAAAGATTTTTTTAACCAATTCTTTTAGAACACAAAATTAGAAATATTTTTTTTATCGTAATTATATATAAACAAAATATAAAAATTGATATTAATTTTAAAATTCCTATTAAATAGATAAATTTAATTTAAAATTTTAAAAATTAAATATTAATTTTTATTTTTTAATATAAATTTATTAAAAAATATATTTATTATAAAGCTTAAGGTCAAAAAAAATCCAAGATTGAAAATCATAATTAGGGCTATGATTAATTTATAATTTATTGAATCCTAGTCTTAATGAAAAAAAAAAAAAATCAAACATGTGCCCTAATTGCTTGCATCTTATCAATCATGTAGCTAAATTACATGAACCCTTAACCATAAATTTTGAACTCGATACATTTCCTAATCGAGAGAGAGAGAGAGAGAAGAGGCTAGTTGCATGCATAAACAGGCAAAAAGAATTGCTGCACGTGAAGAATTATAGGAAGGCTATGATGATACGCGTTTTCTAGTATGTCCCCTTATGCAGAAAATGGGTACTCAAAAGGTTATAAATAGGGAGTGGTGAGGACTAGCCAAACCACAGCAAGCAAAGAGTTGAGTAAAGTCTCCAAACAGCAGACCTCATCATGGCACGACTAGCTTTTCTCCTTCTTGCGTTCAGTCTGTTTGCAAGTGCTAGCCTTTTCCATCCTGTAAGCTGCGGCTGCCTTGAGAACAAGACGGTCTCATTGTTCATCTTTGGTGATTCCTTCTTCGACGTTGGTAACAAGAAATACATATCCAATGCTGAACATCCCCATGAAAGCTGCATCCCATCTCAATATTGGCCATACGGAAGATTTTTTGACAAGCCTAATGGAAGATTCTCCGATGGCTCAATAGTACCTGATTATATTGGTAACATATAAACACAAATATAGAGATTAATGTGCTTTTATATATATATATATTGAATGATGAATTATATAACAACAAATAACTCTCACCTCTTCTCACTTAAGATTCGTACTTAATATCTTTAATATAAAGATTAAAATTCTTAACGACTGAAAACATTCCCTAAAGGACATTAATGTGCTTTTATATATATATATATATATATATATATTTATTTATTTATATATGTTCGTGTATGTTAACATCGATCCGTCACAGTAGCTGAATATATCTGCTTTATTGATATACTGCAGGGAGATTTTTAGAGTTGGAACCTATCCCTCCATTCGAAGAAGTGAAAAAAGTACTCCCTCAGGGGGCTAACTTTGCTTCGGCTGGAGCAGCTGTTTCTTGTGAGACCAAACCTGAGGTATTCAAAGTTCAGAAATATTAATTATATTTCTTTAATTGTTAGCTGATCATATATACAATGTGTCTGTTCTGAGTTTCAGATTACTCTAGGGGAGCAAGTAGAAAAATTTGAGAAGTTAAAGTCCGAATGGGTGGCTGTTGCTGATCGCTCTGTCATTCTAATTTCAATAGGTGCACATGACTACCTGTCCCACTTCCGATGCAAAAATCAATCCATTTATAATGATCCCGACATTGTAGTGCAAAATGTGGTGAATGACATAATCGCTAAAGTATATGTAAGATTTATTATATAAATGTTTTATGAAACCGCGCGCGATCAATGTTTGATCATCTTAAAAGTTCACCTTGTTTTTTTTGTTCTCATTTTATTTTCAGAAACTATTTCAACTGGGAGTGAGAAGATTTGGGTTTCAGAATGTTGGACCTCTTGGACTTTTGCCAACAGTCAAACAGGAAGCGAACTGCACAGGCCAAGAACCTATTCTAAATCTTTTGGCAATGAAGCACAATGAGGCACTCAAAAAAATGCTGGAACACTTAGCAGAAAAAATAGCCCATGAGGAAAAAGACAAAGGAGTACTCCGCTATTCAATATTAGATTTCTTTGGCGCAATTAAGAGGAGAGTAGATAACCCTTCACCATATGGTAGGATTGTCTTTAATATCTGAAGTTCATACAGTCACATTATTCTTTCTTAATGTTAATTTTAACTACTTTTCTCTTTATCACTGTTTTCTCTCCTTGATGCAGGCTTGAAAGAAGCTGAACACGCATGCTGTGGCGTCGGGGAGTATCATGCAGTAGGTTGCGCCTTGTTGGATAAAAAGGGGTGTCCTGCTCCAAGTGGGTTTGTGTTCTTTGATGGCGTTCATAACACTCAATACGTCAACGAACAACTGGCTCACGTATTCTGGGAAGCAGACAACCACGTGGTTTATCCTCAAACCCTGAAGGAGTTGGTTGCTGACATAAAACCCTTCGACCTGCTTGAGGAGTATTGATGAAGGATTGAAAGGGATGAATCTTAGTATCTATGTACTAAATAATTAACATGCGCCATATAGATATGGTGGCATGGAACGTTGAGTGATTCCGTGCATATTAATGTACTTGAAGTTGTGTTTTCTATTATATTCAATAATATACCTTCTCTAGCTTTAGCTAGAGATGGTGTTAATGTGTGTCTATAAAAGAGCGTCCTATTCTAATTAGGCTTTTAATTTTAGCAATTTATTATTGTTTCCTAAAGTTTATGAAATGGAAGTGCTTTTCCAGTTGATATTTCCTCAAGATAAACAACCTAAGCCTACCCTAAATCTTAAATCTTCGAAATTATATTCATAATTGTATTTTTTAAAATTATAGATTGCACATTAAAAGTGTAGGGGAAATAATTGAAATATCATTTTTTCATATAACTTTATTCATTATCTAATAATTAATTTTTTCTTTTTACTTTAGTGAGACTGGTGATAATGTATATATATTTTATTTTATGATATATAAAAATTATAAATAAAAATTATATAAAAAACCTTTTTATATATCATTATCTTAAAGTGCAAATCGAGTTATGAATTTATCAAACTGTACTCAAACTCTCTTCAATTGTTAACTCATTCAAAGTATTTTGATAATTTTGACAACCAAACTGTATTTTCCAAGTGAGGTCCACACTGAAAATTTGGTTTCTTGTAAAATGCATGGAATAAGAGAAATGACAATTATAATATTATATATGCTTTTAAGCAAGTTCTATTGGATGATTTCATCCCTTACACATTCAATTATATATAATGAATAATATCACTTTCACCTCTTTGTAAAAAATTTTTTAGCAGATTAAAGGACTAGTTTTAATTTATTTTTTAATTTTAAAAAAAGGCTAACAAATTTGTCTCATTTCCGAATGGAAGGTTAGGATTTTTTATGCACTTACTTAGTTACTTGTTATCCATTATTAAGCCCAATGTATTAAAAGCTCACTTTTATACCCACTTTACGATAAGCAAGCCCACTTACTCTCATTTAGTCAATTTAATTGTTGGCCAACCATCTTGTTAACAAATGGCCCACGTTTTAAGAAAAAGGAGGAACACACAAATGGCCCACATTTGCTGAAACTCATTATGAGTAAGCCCATAATCAGTAAATAACCTAGGCCTAACCCAACCAAAGTCCCCCTAAACAACCCAACTTATATAAATCCTTTTCATTCCAAAGCTCATGACCCAACTTCCATCTCCAACTCACCTACATAACCCGACCCAAGAACATGATCTTCATGGGTCGAATAATATCGAAAGTCAAGACACTCAACTCTCCCCTGAAATTTTCCTTCTTTCATTGCATTTGAATCCTAACAGCAGTGAAAAGCTTTATCTTTCTCCTTATCTTTCTCCTATGGAATTTATTAAAGCTAACCATAACATGATTATTTCAAAACAGAAAATGGGAATTCCTGTGTGTAAGGTTCATGGAATGGATCTTAAAAAACAAGAT
>BPVZ01000233.1:222117-234808 GCA_020521535.1 Rubroshorea leprosula | reverse complement strand
TATTTATATAATTACAATACAAATATTTTAACAAAAATTTTGTCACAAAAAAATAATATATAAATTTATCATAAAAGTTTAATAAAAAATATTATTATTTCAATACTAATCAATTTTGATTAAAATTAATCAAATCCGATTAAAATTAATCAAGCCCAATTAAAATTAATTAGACCCAAACTAATCTGAAGTTTTATTGAGTTTCACATATTTTATAATGCAAAATTTTATTTTCTTAAATATTTTTTGTCGATGTGGAATATATTTATAATACAAAACTTTATTCTTTTATATGTTTTTTATTGATGTGGGATGCATTGATTAGAGAAAATTGACAATTTTTAGTGACGAAATATATTTTTTAGTGCTAAATTATTTGGTTATCATTAAATGTGTAAGGTATATGTGACCAGTATTAGAATTTTGTCATAATTGTAATGCATTATAGTGATGATTTTTATCAATAAAACCTTATTTTATATTTATGAATATTTTTCAGTAACGAAATATATTTTTTATGATGAATTTTTTTGTTCATAATTAAATATATATGTATCTATGACTAATTTTTTAAATTTGTCATAATTATGATAAGTTATAGTGATAATTTCAAAATTCATCATAAATTTTTGTCACCAAAAATCATTTTTCTTGTAGTGACTGTAGTAGTTTTCTTTTTTTCTTTTTTCTTTTTTTTTGTTTTTGTCTTTTAATGAAATTTTTAATTATTTATTGAGCAATGCTAGGGGCACTCGCTTTCTGCACTCTCCGGCCAACACTTTCTCTTTTATTGGGCCACGTTATTTTGGTTTTCGAGAGGCTGGCCTGAAAGCTTTAAGGGAGCTTACGTGGCCCAATGAAAGGGGAAATGTTGGCCGGAGAGTGCAGCAAGCGAGTGCCCTAATACTGCTCTTATTTATTTATCTTTAAATTTTTTTATTGATAAACTTATTTTTAGATTCTTCAATGTTGGCTTCCCGGTTTTTTCATTTACACCGTGTGAATCTATAATGAGAAAGGGGCAAGGGCACAAATCAAGGGTCCTACCAATGAAATCATAAGAAGAAAAATTTACTAATTCTGTCAAAATATAGTTGAGCATGATATATGTACACTGTCGTTTACAAGTACTTATTTGGATAAATAATATACTAATATAAATTGTATAGAATTATCTAGGTAGCAGGTTTAAAAGAAAAGATGATATTATAGAGATAATTTTTTTATATTATTTTTGTATACAATTTTTATATACAATTTTTATATGTCATTGATAAGTATATACATTTAATGTCACATGTTCTATATGAATTAAATGAATTAATTATTTAAATGACACATTAAATTATATAAAAAGTGATATAAAAAAGTTGTCCCAAAATCATTTCTAAAAAAAATTGCAAACATCAAATCAAGTATCAAATAATATAATGAAATTTCTTATTATTACAAATATACAAATAAATCTATAAATTACTTGATACTAAATAAGGACTTTTAGATAGTTAAATAAGTAACAAATTTAAAAAGTCATATTAAAATATTTCTAAATAAAGTTTTAGTATTGTAACTCACATCTAATTTATATTAAAAAATAACCATCCCTATTGTCCATCTTTGTTTCCCATTTGTCGACTCACATAATTTATCGGTCAACTGCATCCATCGCGATGCAATTTATCAAACTAATATCTTTGTGAGCAACTTCAAATTAATTAATTGGGTTTAGAAATATAATATGTTTTATCTCTCTATTATTTTATTGCGGTTTAAAAAATATCCTTGTAAACATTATATTTGTTTAGATATTTTTAAGGATGTTTTAATTACAAAGGGTTTTGAGATTTTATTTTGAAAAGTTTTAAATTAAATTTTTAAACAGGTTAAAGAATTTATTTTAATTAAAAATCATTAATTTTTTAATGTTCCATCCATAAAAGATTACGTATGAATAAAAAAAAATCTAATTGTGTAATTTTTTATTTTTTATTTTTTGTTCCGAAAATAATTTTATCTAAAATATAATTATATTGTTATATTTGTATTGTTATTGCGAACTATTACACTTCTAAGTTCTAATCTCAATAGAGATAATAATATGAAAACAAGTCGGTGAAATGATGGCATTTTAATATATTCCAAATTCTTGGTCCCCAAGCTTCACTTTGCATTTTAATAACTCTTTTCCTCTTATAAGCCAACAATTATTGAGAAACAGGCCCCATCTACCATATTACGCTGACTTTCTCCAAGAAACATGGTCTTTTGTTTTCTGTATTATTACAGAAGAATATTTTGGGAAATTATGGAATCGAGTTGACTCAGAACCGGTCAAGTTACGTTACGCCGTTCAGTTTCTAAAATGGAATTTTTTAATTGTATTTTTAGGATGCATGTTAGACTTTATTTATTATAATATTTATAATTAATTTTATATAAATTTTTATATAAAATTAAAATATAATATAATATAATATTTTATTTTAAAATTTATAAAAAATTGTAAATCTAATATAAAAATTTATATAAAATTAATTTAAAATATCTTAATTAATAAATTTTAATATTCTAAGTTAGACAAACTCTTACAAAATTTCAAATCGTGCAAACGTATACGTGCACGTGGGACTGGGACATGGGATTGTGTTTAATTTTTTTTTTTTAAAGGAAAATTAAGGGAGGAGGAAAGGAAAAACGTAAAATTTAAATCTCACACCCCACGGGTGAGATACCTATCGAATCAAACTTGCTTGATTCCAGCTTTTTTATTTTTTAATATAAAATCTTTAATTAAGTTGTTAAATTTTGGTAGAATCCCAAATCCCTACGATAAAGCCCTCCCTTAAAAAAAAAAAAAAGTAAGAATAATTTTTTTAAAATTATAAATTATAAAAATTATTTATTTTTTAAGATGTGACAGTAATTTTTTATTGAAAAAGATTTACGTAATAAATAAAATTTTGATATTATATTTTAAAAAATAAGTTACTTATTTTTATTTATAATTTAAAAAAATAATTTATTTCTATATTTTTTTAAGAATAGATCTGCTTCTATCCCGATTTAATAGGTAAATATGAGGTTTTATTTTAAATTTATTATAAAATTTTTATTAAAATAAATAAATTCTTAAATTTAATAATTTAAGTAATTTAATTTTTTTATCACAAATTTAATATTTATTTGTATCTTACTTATATAATTAATGTTAATTTTATTTACATAAATAGAATATAAATAAGAGTCAAATTTATTACAAAAAAATAGTTATATTACTTAAATAGTCAAATTTAGAGATTAATTTATTTTTAATAAAAATCTAAGGTCTTAGTAAAAAATTTAAGGTAAATTTAAGAATTTAAGGTAAAATTTTACACTTCTATTTTATCCGATGGCATTTCCCGTCCACCTGACAAAACATCAGTTCTGTGTTGTGTATAAACAGATTAATTATCATTAATAATAAGTATTTATTTTTTATTTTATTAATAATATTTTAATCTCTTTTATCAAAATTTATATTTTTTTATCTAAGACAAAAAAAAACTTTTTTGTACCGTCAAATGTTAAATATATATAAAAAATACTCTTTTTAATTAAATTAGTTGTTGCAATTTAATTTTTTTTACGTAGTTTTAAAATCAATAATTAATATAATAAATAAATAATAATTAAAATTTTTTATTTAAATAAAAATATTCAAGAAACTATGTAAAAAAATTAATTAAAATATTATTTATTTATATATAAAATATTTTTAATCAAATTTTACGTAGAAATTAAATTAAGCTAATTAAATCCAATTAAAATGAGTGGCAGTTGTGGTAACAACCATTGCTTAGACAAGTTTCGTTTGAAAATTCAAAATCAAAACTCTTAAAAATTATAAGGTTCTAATTTCTTGAAATTACATAACTTTTTTATTAACTTTTATTATCTAAAAATTATATTAAATTTTAATTAATTTAAAATAGAGTCACATTAAATCCAAAAAAATTCTCCCAACGTTTAATTTATATTCATAAGATTTAAATTTAAAATTTTATTTTTAAAAAATTAAATTTCTTGTATTCAAATCCACAAACTTTACTACTAAAAAAAATATGTAATATTGTTGTGTATTAAATAGTTATAATGAATTATTAATTAATTGTTGAACTGAGTAAAAGCAGTTCGATTCTTTTTAAATAAAATCTTCAATTTAAGTTTTGTGAATATAGAAACAGGTGTTAAGAGAGTTTCTCTTTAATGAGGTATGATATAACTCAATTTTAGATTAATTAAGATTTAATGTAATTATTAAATAATAAAAAATTAGTAAAAAAAATTGGTTATGATGAATTCAAGAACAAAATTGTTCGGAGGGTATAAGATAAGAACAAAGAAAACCTGACGTAGACAAATTGACATTCAGGTTGGTTGACATGAAATGATATTGTGGAAATTGCGGGTAACATTGTAAGAATTTTAATCATTTTGATGTAGTTCTCCTAGTCCATTTTTTCACACTTTGAAATTAATTTATTTTAATTTAATAAAAATAAAATATTTAGGTCAAAATTATAGTAAAAAATTTATAAACAAATACTTTTTTAATTAATTTAAAAAAAAACTGAGTTATAAGTAATAAAGTAGGTAGTAAATTCTTTTACTATTTCAAAAAATATTTAGTATAATAATTTAAAATTAATGATTGGCAGTTTCATTTAATCTCTTAATTAATAATAATAATTATTAATAATTTAAATATTTTTATTAATTAAATTAAATAAAACTATTAGTTTCTAATTTCAAACTATTATACTTAAATAGCTCCTAAGTTGCAGCTCTTTGGAAAAAAGGTTTAATATAATACATATATACATTAGTATGTACATGGAAAAAATGTACATAGAAAAATAATCACCTATCTCAGTAATTTTGTTATTTGTGGTTTATGTTTTAAATGCCTTCTTTCAACAGGTAGTTTTTTGGTTTAAGTTGAAAGAATTTATTTTTTTTAAGTAAAATTTTGAATTTAAATTTTATGAATAAAAAAAAATATAACAGTACTATGCATTCAATTTTATTTGATTTTAAATTAATTAAAATTTAATATAAATTTTAAATTGCAAAAAGTTTAACCATAAAAGAAAAAGGTCTTCCTTTCATCAATTGTGAAGTTAAATACCGACAAGTGGGATCAAGGGAGAAATTTTCTTATCCTTTTTTTTTAGGAAAAAAATTATAAAAGCAAAAGGTCTTTAAATTTTAATTACAAATCAGGTGTGAGAAATGAATATTTATTGTCACTACACAGTGACAACTAGGATTCCAAGCCGAAATCTGAACAGAAATGGTCTGTGGAGTGTGGACACCTACCTACAAAATAAGGAGACGTTAGAACTTAATTATAGATTGGAACTGGTTTCTGACTGTATTAGAGTATTCGCGGAGAAGAATAGAGTACGTGGGCGAGTGGAGACGATGAGACTGGAGAGAGAAATTAAGGTAAATAGAGTGTGATGGAACAACATCCAATGGTTATCTTCACATAGTCCCTTAATTCTTTTTTTTTTTTTTTTTCAATTTTGATTGCACAATAAGAGATGATCGTTTTTTATTTTTTATCTTATTCTATTCGTATGTCATGTGACTCGAATTTAAAATTTTTTACTTCTAACAAAAAGAGACTACCATTGAGTTATTTAAATCGTTCACTCTTAATTCATTTCTAGATTTCTCAATCTTCTAATGAAAGTATGTCACATATTTTTTTTATTCAGCCTCCATTCACATAGTAATGTTTTTTTTAAACGGTTTACAATTTTAGAGATTGAAAGAAAGAAATTTTTTAAAAGGTTGGTGAGACTTAAAATCTTTATCAATTAACTCAAACATTTTAAGATTAAAAAATGAATCAATTGGATCCGAAGGTACCTTTCATTCACATAATAATATTTAATCTTTATATAGAACAAAAATGCAATGTTTAACGGTTTTAGAGTGGTTCTAGTACTAGTATTAGAAAAAAAAAAAGGGTTAAAATATTAATTTAATTCCTTAATTTTTAGATTTGTATTAAAATTATTTTATAACTTCAAAAAATATTAAAATTATTCTTAAATTTTAATTTTTGATATTAAAAAGGTCTTTCCATTAACAAAAATGTCATATAACTCATTATGTAACCATAAAATCAATTCTTTTTTAAAATACTAATGACGTATAAAATTAAACAGTCATATTTTTCTATCATAATATATTTTTATTTATATATTAGATTGATGTATAATCAAAGTTAAAAAACTAAATTGATATTTATAATCAAAGTGTAAAGATTAAACTGATATTTATCTTTAGAGTTTAAGGATTAAATTAGAATTATTTTCAAAGTTTGAGGACTATTTTGTATAAAAATTAAAGTTTAAGAATAATTTTAGTATTGTTTAAAATTAAAGGATAATTTTAATAAAAATTTAAAAATCAAGTGACTAAATTAATATTTTTTTTAAAAAAAATCACAATAAAATAAATCACCGTAGGTCCACAAATAACCCGCCGCAAATAAATCTCAATTTAAAAAATTCAAATGATTGTTTCCCATTTTACCTCTTCCTGTGGTTCCAGTATATGCAGTTGTTTTGTTTCTTATCTCTGCTTCTCTGCTTCTCTGCTTCTCTCCTGCATCGTCTCCCTCCTTCCATCTCAAAAGAAGAAGGCAAAAAAGAGCTTCTTCTGTTCATTACCTTCTATGTATTTTCTCCTTTCAGCTGTTGTTGTTCAGGATTTTGCAGCTTGAACCACTAGATTCTATTGTGTTTTCTACTTCTGTGTATGCATATATGCATATATATTGTATGTATAGATTGAGGTTTTTAAAGTAAGAGAGTTCTTTTCTTTTTTTTTTTTTTTGGATTCTGGTTCTTGGAAATCTGAGTTTCAAGTTTTCCCCGGGCTTGGAGGCTCGGGATCCGGAGAGCAGATGGCTGTGGAGGAGAATTGGATTACCGGGGTACCGGAACAGAACTCATGCTATCTGCAGAAATTCAGACTCTATGAGACTTGCTCGGTATTTTTTTTTTCTTTGTTTGTTTCTCAATCTAATTATATGCAACTAGAGACTTGTAATATATGTATGTAATTATGTGAATGAATATGAAAATTTTGTTTCTCTGGTGACTTTATGATTAGTTTGATTATTTGTTTGTTATCTTCAATCATCATATGCTATATTTTAGTTTGACTTTAAATTTCAAAATCTTATGGTTACTTGTTTTGATTATATCCATGATTTTCTATTCTATTTGATACCAGTGGCTGTGATTTGGCAGTTATTGAGCTGATTTGAATTGTAACCCTTCTTTTTTGAATGACAAAGTTAGAGATTTTATGCATAAACCCATAATATAGTTTGGCTGCAACAGCAATTCTATATGATAGGAACGGACAAGAATAGAACTTTTTGGAGGGTGTTAAAGATTGACCGTCGAGAGCCTTCTGAATTAAACATTCTTGAAGATTCTACTAAATACTCGGATACTGAGTGCCGTGATTTGTTAAGACGGATAGGTGAAGGAAATAAGCCTACAGGCGGACTTAAATTTGTCACATCTTGTTATGGGATTATTGGTATGTACATTTCATGCTCTTGTCTTCTCCTTTACATCTTGGCTTCACTATAAACTGATGGAAAATTTGCCCCATTTATTTAGGTTTCATAAAATTTTTGGGACCTTATTACATGCTGCTTATCACAAAAAGAAGGAAGATAGGTGTAATTTGTGGCCATACCATCTATGCCATTTCCAAGACCATGATGATTCCCGTACCACATGCTGTTCAATCCAATGTGGCTAATTCTAAGAATGAGAAAAGGTCTTTTGTCAATTATGCATGTAAATGTAATGCGTACTCTAGTACATCTAAGGAGACACATGTGATTAGCACTCAATATGTTATTATTTATTTGTATTTAGATGAGAATTATTTTAACTTATCCATGTGATTTGTTTGGCTTTTTCTCAATTAAATCTCTGGGACAATAATATGAGTTCTGGAGTCTTCTTTTAAAAGTAGATGAGTTCCTTAGTAAGGAGGTAATCTCTGTACTATATTGTTAATACACCCCTTCACATTATACCAATTCTGTGTTCTCCTGCAGTCTAAACTTATCTGAGGCTCTTCTACTGGTTAATGTTTCTCATAGCTTTACATTTTGGTGATGAGACTACTAAAGCATCATTCAGCATTTTAGTTTTATGGTATTATTGTTTATTGTATATCTTCCTAGTTCATGTCATTTGTAGAGGCTATTGGCATTCATTTCCTGCATATGTACAGGGGCAAACTTCATTGCTGTGTGATGTTTGTATAACATGTTGAATACGACAAGGTATTGTCAGGGTTTTGGGGGGAGTGGAAAAGCTACTTCCTTTCTTTCTTTTTTCTAGTTAATATTTATAATTTAAGCAGCTACTTATTCTGATTCTTTCCTCTTTAGTAAATAGTTCAACATGCATTAACATGGCTTGCCTTTTTCTTTTTCTTTTCTTCTTTTTCCTCGTTGATTTAGATACAAGAAGCTTCTGTGCACAGTGGATCTTTCAAAGGACTTCTTTTTCAGCTACTCATACAATATCATGCATAGTCTTCAAAAAAATATATGTAATAAAGAGACAGGACAGGTTGTGTATGAGACAATGTTTGTATGGAATGAGTTTTTAAGTCGAGAAATCAGGAATAATCTCAAGAATACTTTGTGGACAGTTGCATTAGTTTATGGCTTCTTCAAGCAGGTACTGTATATTTGAGTTTGGCCATTTGTAAAATGTTGCAAGATTTTTTATTTATTTGTGGTCATTGACTCATTGTTTCCTTTTTCTTAGATTTCTATACCGATTTTCATTTAGAATTCAGGTTGCGTACTAAATTCCTTGATGACCTGATCCAACTGGACTTGATTGTGATATTCATTTATATTATCTGTTGAATTTGATTCAATTATCTTCCTTAGTTGGTCTTGTTCTTTACTTGGTTACTGGAATACGGGAAAATACCAAGCTCACATTTTTCTGAATGTGAGTCATAAAAATTTCTGTTTTCAAGAATATTAGGGAGCATAAATAGTCAATTACGAAAGTGTGATTTAAATAAATTTCTTTTTTCAAGAATAGTAGGGAGCCTAAATACTCAGTCTTGTAAGTCTAGCTGGCTTATATTGAACTCACTGAAACTGGAGTTGTTCTTCCAAAATACTTGCTGAAAAATATTTCTGCATGGTTGATCCAATGTTTACTGTTTTATGATTCCATATCCAGGTCAAACTTTCTATATCTGGCAGAGAATTTAATTTGACTCTTATTGCTCGGCGTTCACGACATTATGCTGGAACAAGGTTTATGCTTCTCAACTTACCAACTGATGTCTCTGCTGGATTAGTTTTATGGTTGAAGCTGTGCTTACTTTGCCATATGCCATGAAATTCATTATAGACTTAAGTTTTCTAGTTTCCACTGTAGATTATCTGCTTTCCATAGTGCACAAGTTTACTTTGAAGACATTAATTTGTCACTTTTCGTGTTTTCTGTTGCTTGATTCTGCAGCTGGCAATCTTCAATTCATTTTAGAGTTTTGTCCTGACTTAGTATTAATTCTAGTTTGTGATGCTTCTGCCCGATGGCAATTACTTCTTTCTAATCAAATGCTCTTGCAGATCTTAATAATTCTCACTTATTTTTTCCTTTTTCCTTTGATTTTTTTTCCTACTGATTAGATATTTGAAGCGTGGTGTAAACGATAAGGGTAGAGTAGCTAATGATGTTGAGACAGAACAAATTGTGTCTGAAGATGTTCCTGTAGGGAGTCCCATGCAAATAAGTTCTGTTGTCCAGATTCGGGGTTCTATCCCACTTTTCTGGTCCCAGAAAACTTCACGCTTGAATTTGAAACCTGATATCAGATGTATGGGTTCTTGCTTATCTAAACATAGTACATACATAATGAGAGGCATGCATGCCTATTGATATCTGGATAGTAACTTGTTTGGTTGCTGATTTCACTTCTGCTTTTCAGTGTCAAAGAATGACCCTAATTACAAGGCTACAAGACTTCATTTTGAGAATCTTGTAGAGAGATATGGAAATCCAATAATTATATTGAATTTAATAAAGGTAGGCCTTCCTCAAGTAGTTGGCTTATATCTGTAAATTATATGATGTCTTCTTGTATCCAAAGCTGGTATCCTTATGTGTTTATTTGCTGATGTTTCTGGAATAACAGACATGTGAGAAGAAACCTCGAGAAACTATCCTCTGTACAGAGTTTGCAAATGCTGTCACATTTATCAATAAAGGTTCTACTAAGGAAGACCATTTGAGGTTCATTCCCTTGGATCTGCACAAACTCTCTAGAAAGTACTCCCACATTCCCTTGCTAATGCTAAGATGGGTCATTGATCTCTCACAAGTTGTTTGACATGAGAAAAAACCTGTTTTGTTTTCAGCGGAGCTTCAATTGTGTTGGAACATCTAGCCAGAGCGGCTGCTTATGCATTAAATTTAACTGGCTTCTTTTATTATCAAGTGAGACCCAATTGTGGACAAGAGGATTTGTTGAATTTTTCTTGCTTTAAGTAAGTTATACTTGATATATGTTTTAATTTCTGTCTTTGATTATAATGAGTATTTTCCTTCAAATTGAACAAATTAATTGTTGGAAAATAAATCTATTTGCACTGGCAGCTCCTTTCTCCTCTATCTACAAATTTAGGACAATGGGAGGCTACTAGGTGGTTCTTACTATTAGGTTATATATTTCATTGACTGGCTAATATTTTCTCCTAACTTTGTATGTTGCCTGAAATATTAATCTGATATAGGCCAAACGACGAATACTCTATCCTTTCTGACAAAGTTGATGCTGTCGAGAAGTTAAAAAAAGATGTCAACAAAGATATTGGCTATTCTTCTGAAATTGACTATATAAAGCCTCTAGTGTTTCAAAAAGGGGTTCTTAGGACCAACTGCATAGACTGTTTAGATCGCACTAATGTTGCTCAATTTGCCTATGGGTTTATGGCGCTGGGACATCAACTACATGCTCTGGGATTTACAAAGTCATCAAATATTGAACTGAATAATCCTTTGGCTGAGGATTTGATGAGAATTTATGAGACAATGGGTGACACACTTGCAATACAGTATGGTGGCTCTGCAGCGCACAACAAGGTAATCTTCTAACCAAAATGATGCTTTTGGAGAGTTACCTTGATTCTCAGAGAGTAATTTCTTTGAATGGAAACAGAAATTTTTTTTCTCTTTCAACTTCACAAATTTTGTTGCTATGGTTTTTGTTCCCTGCCTCTTTATTCAATTGTTGTATGATCCATATTTTTTACCTCATTAACAGTTAATACACAATAACAATTAGAGAAGTAGCAGGCCAATACTATACTAATTAAACTGGCATCTATTGATAGTGATAACATGGTTGTCACTTGGTCAGTGTACTTCAGCTGGCAAAGTATATAATGATTAATGTTTTTTCTTTGTTTTGGTCATGTTAAACAGATATTTTCTCAAAGGCGAGGTCAATGCAAAGCAGCAACTCAGTCCCAGGAATTCTTTAGAACTTTACAACGCTACTTCAGCAATGCCTACATGGATGCTGAGAAGCAAAATGCCATTAACGTGTAAGTTGAATAATTCTCATCTGTCACACCCTCTACTTGTCTCCATAATCATTAACTTAACTAAGTGTCATGCAAATTATATCCCTATATGTTGGAAATTTAATGCACTAGGCTGAATGTAGGTTATCATGGAAAACATGCTACCCTTTTTTTCTTCTCCTGTTGCTCTAAAACATTGTACCTGGCTCAATAATTTGCAGGTTCTTGGGTCACTTTCAGCAGGGTAAACCAGCACCCTGGGAATTTGATTCAGACCACCACCATAATGTCAGAACACATGGTTCTAATTCTCTTAGTGAGAATGCTAGGTATGTTGTCTCTCATTGCTAATACCTGCTATCATGCCATACTTTACTGCATATCATATGTCTATCAGGATTGGTAGCAATATCAAGTATAAAATTGAGAAGGATATTTTTTCTGCATGGTGCAATTCTCTCTTTCCTGGTTGAGGTCCTGCAAATTTCAGGGAAGTATTTTGAGATTTCAGAAATTTGCAGAATTCCCTGTAACTAAATCTTAGTGAAATTATGATAAATATGATTCCTACTGATTTTTTTTGGATGAACTACTAACAAAACCACTTTTGATTATCTGTAGGTCATATTTTAAAAGATCACTCTCTGATAGCCATATCCCATGCGAAAGCGACTCGCCCATGCCCCCTTCAAATGGTGCGCACAATCAAACTTTCTCTGAGAAGGCTGAAGTCGAGAAGGGTCTCTCAGACTCCATGCCAGAGATATCAACTTGCAAAGGTGACTTATCTTATGCCAGGTAGGTTCTTCTTGTTCTACATATTTATTACCTAAACAGATATGAAGTCCAATGTACCCTTATCCACTTTTATTAGTGACAGTTACTTTTAGTTTTCCTTCAGAGATGGTGGCTCTCTTAAGAATTTCATAATTTAAATAATCTTTTTTTTTTTGAACAGCCATAATTTGTATAATCATTAATCATTGAGGATTTCATATTAGTCAGAGAAGTCTTTGTTTGATTGTTCTAAGAACTCCCTCC
>BPVZ01000233.1:207946-222017 GCA_020521535.1 Rubroshorea leprosula | reverse complement strand
CAAAATCTTTAATCATTAATAAAATAGTGAGTTTTCAATATGAGAGACTTATGCTCTTCATTAATAATTAAGCATAGTCCTCCATTGCCTATTTTAAAAAAAGAAAAAGAAAAAGCTTTGCATTAGCACACCTATTCCTCGTCTGGAATAAAGTATGTGAGAACGTACAACTTAGTCTCTCTAACCACATGTAAACCACAGGACCATCAGAAATCAGTCTACTCAGTTCAGCTATTAGTTGTCCAAATTGCTGCTCATTGGAATGCTGTTTTTTGTTATTTCTCTTAATATTGTTACCTGTGAGACCTGGTCTTTAACAATTTTGCTTGGATAGGATTCAAAGAGTAATCTACAATCTCACTGATGAAATGTTTGCTGGCCTTCTAGCTATACTCATATCTTGTCTTGCAGGCAACTTTTTGGAGACATGGAAAATGATCTTTTCTTTGAAAGTGATCACATTTGTTATGATGACAATGGAGAGGAATGTAGCTGCACAAATTTTGATAAGGATTGGCTTTCGTCATCAGGAAATTCATGTGAAGATGTTCATCACAGGTACTTAAAATCATCCTAGTAGAAGGTACTTCATTTAAACCAGAAAATTTTCCAGATAACACAGTTCCACCAAAACCATACAGTCATGCTAACCTACGGCTTTAGGTGAACATTGGTAATGATACATACATTTCAAATATTATGTAACCATCAGTAGGCATAAGTAGCATTGTTGGGCATCAGCTGTAACCATCCATTGTGCTGTTCATCTAATGTCTTTTTATAGAGAGAAAGTTGGAGAGGGGAAAGCAAAAAGAAGTTTTACAATTTAATAAAAAATATTTATATTCTAAAAAAAGAAGGAAAATTGATACGTTTTGCTTTATTCGTTTTAAAGACCAAATGATACCATATGGTCTTTAAAAACATTGCTTGGTGCATTAAAGCAGTTAGAAATTTACTCTTTAACTTTTAAGTAGTCTCAAGGAAGCAATGCGATTAAAGATCATTGTGATAAATTTCTACCGGAACCTTATGATTTTCTATTCTCCCTGCATGTACCTTTTTCTGTAATTTCAATCAATTTTCAGTTGCAGAGATTTAGTTTGGAATTCAGCTGCTGAAGTTTCATGAGTTGTGTCATTGATGGCAGGTCTATTGCTAGTCTATCCTCCGAGAGTATTGTTGCTGATCTGAAAATTGAAATGACTACATCTCCCAGTGAATCTGGTTCGAGCATTAAGGTAAGCATTTCATATCCATTTGGTGGTTTTCGTTTTCGAGTCTTGTATGTTCCTATACAAGTGAAGGTTGGTTTTTCACCTGGGATGATAGCAGTAAGCTAGATGACCAGGCTCTGTTTATGTTTGATATTGGTATATTTTCCTTGGCAAAAATATGATATAAGGACCCGAACTTGCACAAAATTCACAATTTTAGACCCAAACTTTAATTGTGCTCAATTAAAGTCTTAAACTACATGAAATTCTCAAATAAAGTCCCAATTAGATAGAATATTCTCTTGCTGTCAAATGTCTTATTGACTCCATTAATGTCTCAATTGAATGCAACAAGAGTTTAGAGTAACGGACATTAACAGAGTTAGTAAGAGATTTGATGGAAGTTAATTTTCCATCCAATTGGGACTTTGTGTAGTTTGAAATTTAAATTGAACGCAATTGAAGTGGGTCTGAAATTGCAAATTTTGTATACGTTTGGGTACTTATACCATACTTTTGCCATTTTCCCATCGCTTAATTTTACAAGCAAGTATCTGCCGCATTTTGCTGGAAACACACGATAACAATATTGCTTCTCTCTTAACTGAATCTGTTTATGTTTGACATCTTTTCATATTTTCCTAGGTAGGGGATCGAACTGATGAATTTTCCGAGAACTTTGTGCATTGGGTTACTCATGGAGAAATGCTTGTCCCGTGGACATCTAATGCAAATTAGTCAATGATAACATTCATTTCAAGCTGGGTATATAATCGAACCCATCCAAAGGACGCGGGTTCGTGCAATAAAATAAAAGAGGAAGATACTCTCTACTGAGAAAGGAAGAATTGCGGCCTTAGCTATGGTAACGTAGAAGTCAAGTAACTTTCGGCTTTTGTACTGATTGCTTTTGCTTATGCTTGAAACCCAAAGAGGGGGATCAAAGATTCGAACTTGCTCATGATACAAGAGGAGAAACGGTAAATGTAGCCTTCTCATGTGGGAGCTCCGAGCTCACAATCTAGGGAAGATTCCATAAACCATAGGTAGCCTTGTAAATATTTATAAATAGATTAGTGTTTTTGTCATGTTGAATTTTCTCATACACTTTGGGAATAATTATTTTTTCAGAATTGTAAAGATTAGGGGAGGGAAACAAAAGCAAACCTTTTCAACATTTTAGAATAAATAAATAAAATTAGAGACCCTTTTCCTTTTCAAAGATCTTAGAATTTGGTAATGATTGATTGTTTTTTTTTTTTTTTGTTAGTCTTTTCTCTTTCAAAGATCTTTCTTTTTTTCTTTTTTTCTTTTTTTTTTTGAGAAAGTCTCTTACAAAGATCTTAGATTTGATAATTATAAAATTATTTTTTTGTTTATTAGTCCGATCAGAGACTGTTGGATGAAAGGACAGCTCCCGACTTCCCTCCCTCATCTAAGATTTGTATATGTAGGACTTATTTTTTAAAACAAGACTTGCATAGAGATTTTAATGGAGCATTTCAAATGAAGGTTCGCAAACCATCAATGAAACTAGATTATGTTGACATATGAAGAAATTAGAAGCATGGTATGCCTAAGAATTTCAGCACAAGCTAAAAATGAATTTTGTCACTTTCACCTGGTTTCAACGAAATATCTAATTCTGATTTCTAAAACTAAACACTGACAGAAACACGATTGTTGCTCAAGAGAAATTGATTCAAGTTCAAAACTAGCTCGTAAGAATAACTTGTCAAAACAAAAAAATCCTTCCATATTCCTCTTTATTCCCAGCCAGATGGAGCAGGAGCAGGAGCAGGAGCAGGAGCAGGAGCAGGAGCAGCAACAGTGATTCCAGAACCCGGAATCTGTGGAGGAGCTGCAGCATCCCAATCATCTCCACTCGGAGGAACTGCATTCAAGGTTAAAAGAAGGGATCAGCCGGAGAAGGCTGAAAGAAAACAAAACTAATACTTTGGACACGGCAAAGCTTCACTAGACTCAACATGCCATAGAATGACAGCATTAAATATAAAAACATGCAAAAGAACAATTAGAGATATCAAGAAAAGCATTACAAACCAACAGAAAAATCATACTAAACAAACTAATGTAGCAATTCTTACCTACTGGTTCAGTCCAGTTATCAGTGGGAGCAGCAGCAATAGGTGGCTGAACACCATCAGCAGGCCATTGGGCATCAGATATTTGTGCAGGCCACTGGTCAGCACCCAATCCAAAATCAGTACCCATAAGTCCATACTCAGGGGCAGCAACTGCTTCTTCCTCTTCTTGTTGCTTGGCCTCTTCAGGCTCCCTGTAGAAGAATAAATCCACCTGCATGTACAAATGAATGTTTAATATAGGAAAAAGGAAAAAAAAGGGGAGGGGGAATAAACCATAGTTTATGTAAAAGCAAATCATAAAATTTGGTATTATGATACCATGACATCCCACTTCTGTCCAGGAGGAATGATACCGCGCATCTGAAGAACCATCCTTGCCAACAGCCAAAACAGACAACCAATGCTGTGCTTTCCCTTGTTATTGGCAGGAATACCAATATCAACAAACTTCATTGGAGAATCAGTATCACAGAAAGCAATTGTTGGAATGTTTCCAAGGGCAGCTTCCTTGATGGGCTGCAAGAAATTAGATTCTGGGCAAAGTTAACTCAAGCAAAGAGTAGCAAAAAAAGGAAACATGTCCTTTAGTTTATAGATTCACAAAGAACAAACCTTAAAAACACTGTAAGACATGATTTACCTGGTGATCAGTCCTAGGATCAGTGAGAATGAGAAGACGAGGCTCACTGAAAGATGTCTGAAGCTGATTGGTGAATGTACCAGGAGTGTGCCTCCCAGCAATAGCATGAGCACCAGTGTACTGTGCAAACTTCAACACAGCTCTCTGGCCATAGGGCCTGGCAGATTGGACAATAATATCTTGAGGATTCTCAATACCAACAATAACCCTGGCTGCAAGTTGTAGTTTCTCCCAGGTCTTACCAAGGTTAATGATGTAGATCCCTATGAAGAAACAAAAAAAAGTTAGTCACCAACAAAACAAATTATACCCATATCATAATTTAGCATCCTCAGTACATCACACATCACCATTTTAATCACTGTAAGGAGACTCCATTACGAAAAAGTGTTTTGCAGTCCAAACTGTATGGAACTGCAAAACACTTTTCCGTTGGACGAGGGATGGGTCCCATGATATTGGAGGCTCCTCCTATCCGATGGTACAGTGAATGTCTTAACGTAATTTGGTAGCTGAAAACAATATTGAATCCTGATCAACCTAATTCAGATAATCATTGCCATATAATTCTCCTCTTATTTGAGCAAAACACACCAAAATGTCGCACGAGTGCTTAGTAAACATAATTCAGCAAAATCAATTCATATTCTCAGATCTCGTGATAATGCAAACATACATGTATAAAGGATCGAAAAAATTAGTGTAGAAATAAGCTCAAAACCATAATGAATTAGGACAAGCACAAATTCTAAACCTCGCAAATTCAAACGAGAAAATTGGAGACATTTACCGTCATTGCGGCGTTTAAAGACGTAACGCTCCATCTGGTAGTCACAGTTCTTGGTTCCCAGATGGACCTCGGCAGCCAACATCATCTGGATGTCGGATTCCTTCTGAGAAAGCTGCGCCGTTGTCGCTGCTGGAGCTGTGGTCGCCATAGCTGCTGCAAAGCAAAACCTTCAAAAGTCTTTTGGTATTAAGACTTCCGCCGGGAAAGACAGTGGCACTGCAAATGAGGGCTTTGGCGAGAAAACGGTGGGCAGCCGTCTTTGTTTGTATATGGTTCTAGCTATGGTGGGGTTGAGGGGAAGGAGGAAACCCTATGTTAGTTAATGACATAATTGCCCACGAAACCCTTTAAAGTTTAGGCCCAACCCTACCATCATGGGCCTCAAACTCTAATCAACTTATTAAGCCCAAAGCCCTAATTATGGGCCTTCCATCAATTGTGAACAAAGCCCATTCATAGAAGAAAAAAGGAAAATTGTAAATTAGTAACTCAACAGTCGAGTTTAATGGCGTGAAATTGCTTGTGAGTTCATGTGATCTCTAGTTAGCTCTCATGAGCTTTTTATTAGTAATTTTGTATAATCTGTTATTTATCATTATTAGAGCATAACTTACCTTTAATTAATCAAATCAAAGATATATTAATTTCAAAATACATACAAACTAATTCAAAATTACTAAATTGAACGACCTTCCGACATTAGACCTGAATCAACACTGTTTACTTCTATCGTTTACAATGTTCGAACCCCATTTCCCTATCTCTCCCCATTATCCTGTAAATAATTGTAATAATTGTAATATGTTAAAAAAATAAAAACTCAAAATTGCTAAATCAAAGAACAGATTACTAGAAGTACTGAAAATGGCAGCGTTTCATAAGAAGTAGAACAGCAAGAAGAACTATGATTCCTGCGAAGAGGCGCCAAAGAACAGAATGTCAAATTTTGCGAGAAATTACAACAATTCCTTAAACTATCTAAACATAATTTTCATAACACTACTTGAACCCTATTGATACAAATTCAAGGTAGTTCTTTGTCCCTGTCTATCTTTCATGCTATGGGGACTTCAACCGTCTTGGGCTTAGCAGGTGGGGGACACTTCTCCACCACCACAGTCAAAACCCCATTTTCACACTTGGCTGTGATCGCCAATACATTAACATTCTCCGGCAGCCGGAACTTCCTTATTGACTTTCGGGGCGCTCTTCTTTCCATCCTAATGTACTTGCAGCCTTCTTCCTCCCCATCTTCACGTTTCCTCTTCCCACCACTCTTGATCACCAGTGTGTTCTCATCCTCAACTGTCACCTGCAATTCACAAACAAAATTAGGAACAAAATCACCGAAATGATGATAACTGGGGTTTGGGGATGTCAACGAGGTGGAATTAGCATTACCTGAATATCGGACTTGGACAATCCCGGCACATCAAGGTAGAAGATGTACTCCTTGGGACTATCCAGAATGTCCACCGGAATGCTGCTTGCCCCCTTGTTCTCGTTCTCGTTCTCGTTGAGGTCATGGGTCCGCGGAGTCGAAATGAATTTCTCAATATTTTCAGGGAAATTCAACAGATGATTCACTACATCAGCAACTCTGCTCATTTTCAATTCTTGAAATTAAAGATCTCTGCAAGTGCAATTTAGGTTCTAACCAAACAGTTAGTTGCTTTCAAGAAATTTTTTTGCAGAGTAACAGAATTCTTGTTTGTTTCTCGGGAAGAAAAAAAAAAAAAAAGCTCTAAAATTGAAGGAATCAAAATCTTACCAGTAGCTTCCTGATGGAATGCGCGGCGAACAGCGAGAAAACTGCTTCGATTGAAGGGTTGGCAACTGTTTAAGATAGCGAGAAAATTTTGGGAGTACATATAAAAAGCAGGGTATGGAAAGTTCGCGAGGATATAGAGATGAGTACCCGAAGGATCTGGAAAAGTCCCAAACCGATTCGGACATTCCAGTTCTTACTCGTGTCCCTCTGTGAGATACAGTAGAATCTTTGATGTTGGTGACGTGGACGGATATAATTTAGCCAGATCATGTGCTATGTCCATGTGCAATGGGTGGCCCAATGATCCAACTTTGGTCCTTGATGTGGGCTTATGGGCCTCCTTCCCTGTTTATAGGTATAGGTTTTACTGAGGTGACCCGAACACTGTCTGAGGCTCATTGAAAAAAAAAAAACCCAAGTTTTTGGAATTGATTTAGACATTTAGTCCAATTTCTTTCTAGAGGCCCAGTTTCATAGCAAGTCCCGTTTCCATCGCCTGGGTATTCGATAACTAACAACAATTTGTCTTACTAACGACCTGTTGATCCAAGTGAATGAAATTTAGTTTTTTTTTTTAAATAAAATTTTGAGTTCAAGTATTGTGAATTAAAAAATAGATACTGAAAAAGTTTCCTCCTAATCCCTTAAGTAAGATCTCAAGTTCAAGTCTTGTGAATGGAGAAATAGGCGTTGTGAGAGCTTTTCCCTAATAGAGTCCAACAGATCTCGATTTCGGATTAGTTGAGACCCAATATAATTATTGGATATCAAGAAATTAATAAAAAAAAAAACGATAATTTGCCTCAAGTATGCATTTTTTGGTATAAGTTAGGTATTAGTTATATTTGATATTTGATTTAAAAATTTTTTGATATAAATTTTTAAAACTTGATACCTACCTAAATATTTGAACACTTATATTTGGTATCTAACCTAACAAGTATTGAGTAATTTGTAGGAATATACTTATATACTTAGCTTAAAGAAAGAAAATTTCTATTATGAAGTATTATTGTTACATATGTTATATGTTTTGTTTAAGATTTATTATTTAAACAAGATGTTATTATTGCGCATATAATTTGTTTAGCTTATACGTTTTATTTAACTTTTATTTTGATTTTTTGTATTTTTTTTATTTTTAAAAATTATTGTTATTATATAGATATTAAAAGTAGAAGTACATGTAAAATTTCAATTATAAAAGTATATATATGTAATAAGTTAGTCAAATATATTAGTTAATCAGTTCTAAACCTTTATATTTATTACTTAACTTGATATTTACAAATATGTTATTTTCAAACCCATTACTTATCAATTTTAAACAACTTGAATATAGTCCTTACTTAAATAGGTAAAATATTTGTAAATAACAGATATATCCATACCCAATGCTCTCCCTTAAACTTGCCTTCTTAAACTGGCCTTTATAGGCTAATGAATCATGTACCTAAACAACCCCAAGGATTATATATTATGATAATTAAGTCTCATTTTATAAATTAAATTTAAACTTTAAATTTTAAGATCAACACTTAAAAAATTAATTTTTATAATGTACCAAAGTCAAAGAAGAGTGCACTATTAATATCACTCGAAGATGAGTTACTCTCCATGTGTGCGAAAGTTAAATTGAGAACACTTTATTGTAAATAAAAAAATAAAAAATTGATTCATGTACCTAAACTTAAGAGCTTGGTAATTTCCATATTCTGACTTCAAAACTACGTAAAAGGGCACATTTAATTCTCTTTTCAAATAATATTGGGTTCAATGATTAATTGTCAGGTGACAGATAAATTTTGTAACCCTATATCGTTATCGAAAATAACAGGCATGTGCTATGTCATGATATTGCTTGACTGAATTTGACATTGTGATCTATCAGCCAGCAACAGATGGAGCACGATGTCCCTCTACATATGCAACACCAGAATCACCATGTAATTAAGAAATGGCTTTGATTTTTTGTCTGTTCTGAAGTCCTCAAACAGCATATATGTTTTTCTATTCCTAATGGATATTTCCCAAAGCCAGATATATAATGCTGATGATCAGTCAATTTGCGACTGAAACTGACAATGATTAGCGGCAGATATCCCGCTAAGCACATGACCAAAAATCCTCCAAGTCTACAATAATCTTAGATGTTTCATCTTAAGCAAATGTTCATATGATCTAATCTTGTTTAGTATATAGTGCATTCTCAAAAGATACAAAAGCAATGCCCGTCAGGTCACCTAACTGCCTAACATATTGCAAAACTTAAAGCTTCATAACAACAACAATTCAAATGTTACCATATAAACAACACATACCTTTTTTCAATTCCAAATAAAGGAGTCTAATAAGGGCTGCTGGCTAGACAAATATATATGTCATTTTTGGTTGGGCAAGCTGCAGAACAAGAGGCAGAAAAGAAAAGACAATTAATTGATTGGAGGTTGTGAGCTCGAGATGAGAGAACGAGGCAGACCAAGGGAGCGAGGCAGCGGACGACAGAGACCATGGGACCAGCACAGAGCACAGAGCGGAGGACGAAGAAGCAACAGAAGGAATAACGGAGCAATTAGCTGGTATAGAGATCGCCAGAGACAAGGGTATGAAGGTGGCTATGATCGAATCCTCTACAACCAAGCAACAGTATTCTTCTTCACAAACTTTCCAGATGGTTGGACTTACGAGCAAATGTGGAGGACCTTCCTTAAGTTCGGACGTGTATACGCCATATACAGCCCGCAGAGAAAGAATAAAGAAGGAAGCAGGTTTGGGTTTGTCCGATTCCTTGATGTTAAGGACGCAAGGAGTCTTGGGAGGCAGTTAAATCAGATATGGATTGGCAACCATAAGCTCAAAATCCACCCTCCTCGCTTCAATACTGAAGCAAAGACTGCCCTTGAAAGGAAACCTCACACAAATACTGCAGGAGATTCTAAACCCAGCTATGCAGAGGTGGTAACAGGGGTTAGAAGCAGAGGCGAAGAAAGGATGACTAATATGGGTAGCAAACCAGCCCAACCAGGTATCACAATCAACAGTGGCAAAACTACGCAAAAATGGGTAGAGAAGCGGAGGGAGCTGCATTGGACTGGACTTGAGTTTAATCCAAAGCATGAAGACTGGGAATGGCTAGTGGGATGCTACGTTGGAACAGCTAGATCAGTGGAGATTGTGCCCATTCTTCAAGAAAGACTATACATGGAAGGCCTTTTCTCAATCAAGCTTCGTGCAATGGGTGCGAAATTCGTTCTTATGGACTGTGATGATAAAGAGGAATTGAAAGAATTGGTTGAGTCAGCTAAGGATTGGCTTGGGCAATGGTTTGTTGACGTTAAGCCTTGGAGCCCCCAAATGGTTGCTAATGAGAGATTTGTTTGGCTAAAGTGTTATGGAGTTCCCTTGCATGCATGGGGACCCGAGTTCTTCATCTCAATTGCAAATCTATGGGGGAATTTCATTACTTTAGATGAGAGTACTAGCTCTAAAAAGAGATTTGATGTGGCCAGAATTTTGATCTCTACTTCAGAAACGAACCAAATATCCAAAACCCTTACATACAAAATCAATGGCCATTTCTACCGCATAATGTGCAAAGAGGAGGAGACAACAAATAACAGTTTCTCTTTAAAATCAGATTGCAGACCAGTATTCTCTGAGGAAGATTGCAGTGAATCTTGGTCTACTGATCAAGGTTTTGGCAACCATAGAGTCTTGCATGAAAACGACTCCGACTCGGCGTCCGATGGGGAAGATGATGACGTAACTAATAACCAGGCAGTTGGAGAAGCATCCCTAGCGAGGAACTCGAGAGATCTCTCTGACTGGGACAGTATCAACAACAGATTTGATCGGCAGCAAGAGACAGCTAATTGTTCCCAAGAAAGGCGTGAGGGGGGCTGCACAGTAGAGGCAATTAATGAAAATCTGACGACGCCGAAAAATTCAAATGACTTCAACATTTTGAATGGGGAAATTGGGAAGCAAGCAGATGAACTGATGAAGCAATCCTCTGAGCAATCCAGTAGTGGTCCCCTGCTTCTGGGTCGGGTTTCACATGATTCGAGGTGGGCCATTGAGAAAAATATTGGGCCAACTTCGGTAGCCCAGCCAAACTACACCAACTTGGAAAATTTTAACAGAGTTGAGCCTAATATCAGCTATGATGGGCTTAACGAAGAAATACCTGGATGCTATAAACTCAAGCCAACTCAAACAACAACTGCAGTTTCATCACTTAACAACCTGGCAAATCCGAATGATATATCTAAGGGCAGGAATGTTCTTGAGCGGCGACTGGAAGAGGAATCAGGTGAGGATGATGAAATCAACTCTTTCTGGCATGGATTAGCTAGCGATTCTGAGTTAATTGATGAAAGAAATAGCCGAGGCGGAAGAAAGAAACAGAGAAGGAAAAAGAAGAACAAGCGGGCCAAATCTCGATCGTGCCTTGCAGTGTACAAGGATTCCAATCCAATAGAGATTGCCGGGGTTCAGAAGATGGGTCGCAATCGGCCAAGATCATCAAAGGAATTGAGAGAAGGAGTTCCTGAATTCTACCCAAAGGAAACCGACTCTGTAGCGGGCGCATCAATCACAGATAGTGCAATTGAAAATTGCAACAGAGGGTTTCACAACAAGGAGAGAGCCATCTCAGCACCAGATGTGTGGAATCTCATTAAAGAAATGGGCTTAGGTGCTGATGGAAATGAAGAAGAAATCATCAACAAGATTGAGCTGATGGAGCAGAGGGACGTCAATGCCAAAAAACAAATGCTGGAAGGGAATATGGCGAATGGTGGTGAGGTACGTCCAACTCATCCATGATCATTCTCTCTTATAATGTGCGAGGCTTAGGTAGTTCGGGCAAGAAAAGAGAAATCAAGGAGTGGGTAGCAAAAGAAAAAGTGCAGTTTTTAGCTTTGCAGGAGTCAAAGTTAGAACAAGTCAATCATCAAACTTGTAGAGCTTTATGGAGCACGGATGATTTTGATTTTACAGCTATGCCTTCTGTGGGTCGCTCAGGAGGATTGATTTGTATTTGGGATAAGAATGTTTTTCAGATGAATCGAGTTTTTTGTGGGAACCACTATTTGGGATTGTTTGGACTCTGGGGATCAAATAAAACACCAGTGTACCTTGTAAATGTCTATGGCCCTTGTGATTTAGTAGGAAGGAGACAGTTGTGGTCTGAGCTAAAAACTCTAGTTACAAAACAAAAAGGAAACTGGTGTGTCATGGGAGATTTTAACACCACAAAAAACATTCAGGAGAGAGTTGGATGCACTAGTGTATTGAGAAGCATGAGGGATTTTGCAAAATTCATTCATGAATCTGGTTTGGTGGATATCCCTCTAATTGGGAGGAAGTACACATGGTACCACTCTAGTGGAAAATCTATGAGTCGATTAGATCGATTCCTAATGACAGAAGAATGGTTAATGAATTGGAGTGAAACAAGGCAGTGGGGGTTAAGGAGATCACTCTCTGATCACTGTCCAGTGTTGTTGAGAGATTTCAACATTAATTGGGGACCTAAGCCTTTTAAATGTTTCAATAGCTAGATTAACAAGCCAGGCTTCCATGAATTGGTAATAGATACATGGAGAACAGCTGAGGTTCAAGGATGGAAAGGCTACTGTGTTAAGGAGAAAATTAAATCTGTTAAGAAAAGGCTCAAGGAATGGAGTGTGAATGACCGCACAAAGCTGGATCAGAGCATTGCTGAAAGTAAAGGAAAAATTGAAGCACTAGATCTAAAAGGTGAACAAGGGACTCTCTCAAGGCAGGAAGTAAGTGACAGAAAGTTAGAATTTTGCAGACTATGGAGTAACTTGAAGGTTAGGGAAGGGCAATGAAGACAGAAAGCTAGGAAACAGTGGATGAGAGAGGGAGATGCAAATTCCAAATTTTACCACAAATGTATCAGCAGCAGACAACGAAGGAAAGAGATTGTCAATGTCCAGGTGAATGGCAAAAAGCTAGAAGATGTTGATGAGATAAAAAATGGCATAGCAGACTACTTTGAGAACTTGTTTAAAGAGGAAGAATGGAGAAGGCCGAATATGGATGGCATCTTTTTCAAACAAATTTCCCAAACTCAGAACGATCTACTTGTAATACCATTTAGTGAAGATGAAATTAAAGCAGCAGTCTGGGATTGTGGGTGCGACAAGGCTCCGGGACCTGACGGTTTCAATTTCACCTTCTTCAGGAAAATGTGGAATGAGATAAAGGGTGACATAGTGGGGTTTGTCCAAGAATTTCACAAGAAGGGGAAGCTAGTAAAAGGCCTAAATGTTTCTTTCTTAACATTGATCCCAAAAGTGAAGAACCCACAAAGAATTGAGGAGTTTAGGCCTATTTCACTCATTGGCTCCCTATACAAAATCATTGCCAAACTGCTCTCCACTAGACTACGCTCAGTAATGGCTGATATTATTGGGGAACACCAGATGGCTTTCATTGAAGGCAGACAGTTATGTGAAGGAGTTGTTGTGGCAAATGAAATTATCGACGAAGCTAAAAGGAAAAAGAAGAGCAGCTTCGTCTTCAAAGTCGATTTTGAGAAGGCTTTTGATAAGGTGAATTGGAACTTCCTTGATTACATGATGATGAGGTTTGGGTTCAATGAAATATGGAGAAAATGGATCATGGCGTGTCTTCAAACCAGTCTACTGTCAGTGTTGGTTAATGGAAGCCCATCTAAACAATTTCCTGTCTCAAGAGGACTTAAGCAAGGCGATCCATTGTCTCCCTTCTTGTTCTTGATAGTCGCAGAAGGACTGAACAGAATTATCAATACTGCAATTGACAGAGGATTGTATGAAGGAGTAAAAGTGGGGAATTCAGGAGCTAGCTTCTCGCACATCCAATTTGCAGACGATACAATCATTTTTGGGGAAGCTTCTGAGAAAAACATCCAGGTTGTGAAGAGCATAATGAGAGCTTTTGAGCTTACTTCAGGCCTAAAAATTAATTATCACAAAAGCCAACTCATGGGTATTCATGTAGAGGCAGAATGGTTGCAGAAAATGGCTTGGATACTCAATTGCAAAACTGGTGAAATGCCTTTTAAATACTTGGGAGTTCCAGTGGGTGGCAATCACAAAAGAATTAGCATGTGGCTACCACTAATTGAATCCTTCCATAAGAAGTTGCTGAATTGGAAGACTCGTTGGTTATCTTTCGGTGGCAGAATTACCCTCCTTAACTCTGTGCTCACTTCACTCCCAGTCTTCTTCTTGTCCGTCTATCTCGCACCTAAAGGTATCATCAAAGCTCTTGATAAAATCAGAAATAAATTTTTGTGGGGTGGGTGTGAAGAGAGTAGGAAAGTTCACTGGGTCAATTGGAAGACGGTTTGTACTAGCAAAAGGGATGGCGGGCTTGGGGTTAAGGATCTTAGAGTATTTAACCTAGCATTACTTGGAAAGTGGTGGGGTAGATTGGCTAAAGGTCATGCTGGGTTGTTTTTTAGCCTAATTAAAGAAAAATATGGACTTGGGGGTGGTAATTGGTGTAATTGGGTAAAAGAAGGGAAGA
>BPVZ01000233.1:176264-190849 GCA_020521535.1 Rubroshorea leprosula | reverse complement strand
GGATCTCGTCAAGAACAACATCAGAAAATTCTTCAAGGAGAGATCGGATTTCTTCTAGAAAAGGGCAAGTGGCATCATTTACTTTGGATAATAGTAGGAGACATGCTATTCCTCACTCTTGGTGCAACTTCTGAAAGCTTGATTTGGAGATTAAAGCCTTGTCCTCATCCTTCTTTTCAAGTGTTTCTACAGGTTTCAGGGGAGTGAGCTTGACCTTCACACCATCTTTCACAAACGAGTAGGTGTTGGCATGGCCATCATGGATAGCCTTTCGGTCAAATTGCCAAGGGCGACCAACTAACAAGTGACAAGCATCCATAAGAATAACATCACACCATACTTCGTCTTGGTACCTGTTACCAATAGAAAAAGAGACAAGGCAACGTTTGGTTACTTTTACCTCGTTTCCCTTTCGTAGCCATTGTAACTTGTATGGATGGGGATGATCTTTGACAGGCAGACCTAGCTTCTCAACCATATAATTTGACACAACATTCTCACAACTTCCACTGTCAATGATGACATTGCAGACTTTCCCTCGAGAAGTGCATTTGGTGTGAAAGATGTTATGTCGAAGCCAATCTTCATCCTTGGTTATGGTAGCATGTAGACTACGACGCACAACCAAAGATTCTTCATGGTCAGCTGGGATGAGTTCTTCCTCAAGCTGGGGTGACTCAGTTTCATCATTTTGCTCCTTTTCTGCTTCATCTTCTGAGGCTTCATGAATTTCTCCTCCGATAATGGTGACAACTCTCCTATTTGGACAGTCGGAGACTATGTGGCCAAATCCTTAACACTTGAAACACTTTCGAGTGTTAGATTGAGCTGGACGGCTCGAGCTAACTTCCTTCTCAGTCTTGGTAGGGGTCTTAGCAATAGTTTTTGAGGCTTAAGTTCCTCTGCTGGCTCCAAAATCCCGCGGTTTTGAAGTACTAGGGATATTCTTTTTTGAGATTTGCTTTTCAACCCTCAATGCTAGCCGAATTACATCATCCAAAGTCCAATATTGTTGAAGTTGAACAACTTTGGAAATGTCATAGTCCAATCCTCCAAGATATCGAGCTATGGTTTGCTCATCCTTTTCCCGAACATCACACTTCATCATTAATTGTTCGAACTCCATAGTATATTCTTCCACAGTCAAAGATTTTTGCTGCAAGTTATGAAATTTAACAAAATTATCTTGGTAGTAACGATCAGGTAAAAACTTACGAGTGAGTTCCCGACGCATTTTCTCCCAAGTTCTAATTTTGTTGCGGCCTTCTCTTTCTTGACTGCGTTTGAGATTCTCCCACCAAATGGATGCATGTTTCTTTAATTTGATGGCGACGAGCTTCACACGCTTGTCATCAGGAATATCCTTGAGTTCAAACACACGTTCCACAGTGTGCAACCAGTTGATAAATTCATCTAGTTGAAAGCAACCTTCAAAATCTAGAATATCAATTTTGATGCCAAGGTCAGTGGATTTGGGAGCAACATTTTGTTGGGGACGTCGTCGACGACAAACTCTTTCTGTTGATGATGAGCTTTCATTATCCCTTAGGTGATGGAAGGGATTCTTGTCATCAGTATCTTCCTCTGACTCATGTGGTTCATCTTGCGGGTGTTGAGCTTGTTGTCCCTCAAAAGCTTCGAGTCTTTCTTGAAGCCTTTGAATTTGTTGACGTAGTTCTTCCATTTCTATGTCTCGAATAGCTCGTTGACGAGGAGGATTTTGTCTTCTAGGAGGCATGATGAGTTTAGGTTGGTAAGGGGCTTTTTGGAAAGTTAGTATTTGAAAGTGGGGGTAATTTGAAATTTATAAAATTATGGGATCAATCTATAAGGTCAAAATAAGTTGAGGGACTTGATGACGTGGTAAAAGAGTGCAGCTGTTGTGATGACGTGTCACTGATGTGGCTGATGGCGTGTCAAGTGATGTGGCACAAATGATGTGGCAGTGATTGGATGATGACGTGGCTGATGACACGTCGATGACGTGGCGAATGAGAGGTTGAAGATGACCGGCGCGTGACTTTCACGCGATTTGCAGTGGTACGAGTGGTCAGCGCGTGAGACAACGGCGGTGGCGCGTGTAGGCGCATGCAACCTTGTTCATCGACCTGATTTTCACCAAAACGCTCAGAATGACGTGCAGACTCCAAATATATTAGCTCTGATACCAAATGGCGTAGGAGCCGATACCAAAACACCGATTTTGGCGAGATTTAAAATCCCACTACGATGAATTCGATTGTCAGGTTCACCACTTAGGTTGGCAAGAGCTAAGATACAGAGATAAATTGAGAGAATCCACTCTCAAGAAATTCACTCAACAGAGGAGAATTATGAACTGAAATTTTTGGATTAAAAACTTCTCCATACAATGAAGGAAACATAGCTATTTATAGGCAAAATCTAACATAAGGCAATAAATGAAAAGTGAAAATGCAGTTGGGAGTTAGCCATCTTTGTGGAATTTAGTGGTCACTTTTGATAAAATTGCACCGACCTATTTGTAGTTTGTAGAGTGTAGTCTGAAGTTTGCTAACTTGCAATCCTAGTGCATTGTCGTGGTGCTTTCGTGGTGCTTTCCCCTGGTGCAGATAACAGTTGTTATACCTTGTGATCTGTTTTATTTATGCTCTAACCACAACTTAGCTATGGATTGTGTTCGAAGGACCTTTTTACTTTTGGGCTCAATTTCAACTTGTGGTTCCCTTCTCATTGGATATAGAATTATTGTTTTATTCTAAATAAAACATCACTTGGAATATTTTGCATAAGTAATTGCATGAGGAAGATTGTAAAAACCAGAAATTCTCTCTACTGGTTTTGACTTTCTTTGATTTTGTTAAAATATGAGTTTTCAATTCTGGAAACCACAGCTTTTGAACCCACAATTCACCATAAACTTTTTATCTACCATTAAATCTTCCTCTGCATTCGGCTTCCTAATGAAATGTTCATGCTTCTTTGCATTAGGTATCTTCTCCAGGAACCTTTTATTGAGGGTTCAAAATGGAACATCACTCAAAGTGGCTTCTGTTGAATTTAATCCAAGACGGTTAACAATCTTTTTATGTTTTTAAGACTTTTTTTATAATAATCAATAGGAAATTAGCAAGAAGGGATTTCCTGGTGTCCTAATCGTAATGCTCTAAGACAAGTCAACTGTGTTTTCTTCTAGTTTAGGATACAATTGATTTAGCATATGTTCTTATTTGTTTCTTTTACAGTTTGATGGCTTCATTGACTTGGATTCATATGATACGCTAGCATTAAAACTCAAAGGAGATGGAAGGTGTTACATATCCACTATGAGTTGATTTGTCACGTGTAGAAAGAGAGGAAGATGATAGAAAATGATGCTTGTCTTTTTATCTTTCCTTTTTTTCTTTTTTTGGGCGGGGGGGAATGAACATGAAGTTATGAAGGATAAGTTATTACATTCAAACCAGAATGAGGGGATATTGATTTGTTGGTGGCCTTTCTTGTATTGTGAGGACGATATTTCTGACTGAAACATGCTGCTTATTATGTAAATATTCATCTTTGTTATTAACGTACACTGGTTTTTTAGTAACTTGAAGGACCTTCCAGATTCCTCTTGCTCACTGTTTATAAACATGGAGAGGAAATGTTATAGATGCTAAATTGGAGACGAATCCATCTGGTATTTGTTGGCATGTCTATCCATCAATGCTGAAGGTGGTCTTCCAGGTGCTAAATCTGGCCAGGTGATTTCAGGGTTGAAATCAATTGGATAAAAGCCATAACAACAGAATGAGTTTTTGCATTCTGAAGGAGCAGAAATCAAGCCCTCAAGTTTCTCTACTGTGACAATGTGTATTTCTGCATCTTCCAAAGGCAAAGGTTCAACAATCCACCTAGAATCATGTCTATAATAAATGCACCATTTCATATCATTTCTCATAGATAGATTTTTTGTTCGTAACATCAATGTTCTTCCCTTAACCTTATCTTTTGCCATGAACATGCTTAGATATCAAGAATTTATATAGAATCCAGATATCTTTAGCAAGTCGGCACTGCTGAACAATCTCAACCACACATCTTACCCTTTCTATCACAATAATGCAATCACAAGATGTTGCATCACCACCTCATTTTGGCATCTTTACGGAGAAAATGCATATGAATTGATCCCTGTTCATTATATGTGAAGCAAAGACATAAATATCTAACAATCTTGTATCAGAAACAATGAATTTGAGAAAGAAGATGTGTGGTGGGACCCTACAAGCAAGGTTGTTGGGTCTCATATGGAGATTTGAGGACCCTGCATCTTTTATCATTATGTTACTGTATCAACCAGTATCTTTGGTTTTCAGTATCTAGTGAATAGCATAGGGTTCATGTTTTTGCTTGTCTGTGTTTCCAGCTATTTGATAGTCATCACTCTCGACATTCTTTTGCATTCTTTCCTCTTTTCCTTGTTTCCATTATCATTGGTTTTGTTTTGTTTTCTTCTTCTTCTTTTTTTTATTTTTCTATTATCATTTTTTTTTATAGAATTTACGTGTGATTTGATGTATCTGGTGGGGCCAATGGGGACCATAAACTTTTAAAATTCTTATTTCCGATAAATATACAAAGAGATGAGTGTTTATTAACTGCATTGTACTTAAAATTATATTATTTATTTAAACACCACTAGAAAAAAACTAAAATAATCTTATTTTAGTTTTAAAAATTAAAATGTTTTAGTTATTTCAATTAGAAATTATTAAAACAACTTAATTTTAAGATATTTTTTCATCTAATTTTTTGTATTACAAGTTGAATGGCGTGGAAATTTCAGTTCCAGATGTCCACTTTGATCCTTTATCTCTCCAATAGACAAATATCCATATATATTCATGAAATTGGTGAATTCTGTTTCCAGATGTTGTGCTAAAATTCTTTAATGGTCACTGAAGAATGTAAACGGAAACCACAACGTTCTTAATGTCAACTTGACATCAATTTGGTCTCTAAAATATTATTCTGATACCAATCAAGTTGTAGCATTTGCATTTCGTTCTATTCTTTGGCGATTGCTCCAGTTCAACACCAATAAAAACTTGCATGATGTTTGTAGATTGCCAATCCATAAGAGAAGTTGGTAGCAAAACTCGAAATTAAGAATGGACAGTCAAATAAAAAAGATCAATTCTTACCAACTGAATGCCTTTTGCAGACATATGTCATTAATAGGACTAAATTCATAACTTTTAAGGATCAAATTGTTATTGCATTTAATCTTTCTTTTTTTTTTTTTTTATACAATTTAATCTTTCTTAACTACATAGAAATTTTATGTAATTCAAAGATAATTGGTTTTTCTGTTTTGGAATGAGAATTTCCTTTTAAGGTATTGAGAAATTGATTCCTTCTGTATCCTTCTTTCCATAATTGCGAGGTAGTATGAACTGAAGTGCATTTGTGTGCATGTTGCATGGAACAAGCAATGATGCAACAGAGTGAGAGTGAGGAGAACAATGTCGTTTTTTCATGAGAAAATGTGTAAATAAGAATATTAACTTTGTACTTTTTTATTTAAAGATATTAATTTTATTTGTTTTTTAAATAAATATACTAATTTTTAACTTTTTTATTTAAAAATATCAACTTTCAATATTTTCTATTTAAAAATGTCAATTATTAACCTTTTTTATTTAATGATATCAATTTTCAATATTTCAATTAAAGAATTCATTTGTTACATTAGCATTACTATTAAATTAATTCTTAAATAGAAAAAGCTGAATGTTGATATCCTTAAATAAAAAAATTAAAAGTTGATGTTTTTATTTAAAAACTAATAAAACTAATATTCTTAAATAAAAAGTACAAAATTTGTTAGGTTCTCTTTGTATTTTGATGATGATTTAAAACCATGATTTAAAAGAGTTTAATCTATTTTTCTACTTAGTGTGCAAGAAAATTAATTCAAGAATTCTAATATTTCCCAACAATTATAATTAATTCATATTCTCCTTGTCTAGAGTTCTGGGTTAGAACCAATTCCAATTGATTCGAACCTATCTCGTAGTTTAAGTTTTTCTAAAAACAATTCGAACCAATATTTCTAACTTTGAAGTAAAAATTCTAGAAGGTACACCTTTGACTGTTCAATTATCTATTTTGTCTTAATGGGCCTTAGAGGAATTCAAATGACTAAGCACATTCCAAGACAAGTCAAAGTTTGTTACAGGAAGTAGAAAAAGGGTGGAATTTGATTGGAGCAATTGTTAGGTGGCTTTGAAGGGCAAAATAGGGTTTAATTGCAAGAGCTCTCAACTAACTATTAAAGAGCATAAAAAAATCAGATATGTAGAGTTCTCCCCAATAGACTTAAGGTGAGGAAGATAGAAAAACACAGTTTGAAATTGAAACTATTCTGAATCTTCTTCTTCTTCTTCTTGTGAGCTTTTTGGGTTAATTGTCTTCGCTTAGTAGGGTGTTGTATTCTTCTTAGATTAGAATAATCCTTGAAAAGGTTGAGTGAGTTGTTGGAATTCACTTATGAGGGTTTAATCTTGCACCTTGAAGCAAGAGTGTGAGGGTTTAATCTTGCACTTGTAATCAAGAGTTTATTTCAGTTTAATCTTACACCTATAAGCAAGAAAATCGTAGTGGATTGAACTCTCGAGGAAAGAGACTTAGGTAGTAGACATATCCCGGGTTGAAGGAACCACCATATATCACGGTTTAATATTCCCTTCCTTTTTCTTTTTTTTTTTTTTTTGCACTTTATTTGCAAGATTGTAATTATTGTTTATTTATTTTGCACAATAGTTTATATATTAAAATTTTGATTCATTTTTTGAAAAAAAAAAAGAGTTTTTAATTAAATTGATAAGATCTAATTCACCCTCCTTTTTGGGTAGCAAACTGGATTTACAAAATTAATATCCTCACTTATTTACTCTTCCCTTTTTCTCACCAAGGAAGCTCATGTCCATGTGGTTCTACAGTGTGCCTCAGGCACGTGATTCTCCGGCACCTTCCTCAACAATATCACGTGGACATTTCATTTTTTTTTCCCCATTTTTGGGGTGCTATGACATGGGCCATCGGTTCCCTAAATTATTGTCTTGTTCAATATATTTCATAAAATTTTTATTTATAAGGCTGAGAAATTGAGTTGAGTATCTAGCTAATGACTATGATAAGTTAAATACATTATTAGAAATGTAGAGAAATATGTACCCCCAAAAAAAAAAAATGTAGAGAAATTAGCTAAGCACGTTATATATGGAGTTAAAATTTTTTAGCTTTAAAAGTGCTTTATATTTATGTGGAAAATGAATATATGAGATTTAATACAAAAATTACATTTAATATAAAATTAATTAACAATAAATGAAGGAGTTCTTTTTATGTTTAACTACATAGTTTTTTATTATATTTTGTTATGAAATTTTCTCATACAACAATTTATAACAAAATTTTAAAGTTTTGCAAGAATAATGATTTCGTAAAACAGTAAATTACGCATGATGCTTTCTAAAAAAATGTTGTGTAATTTGGCTTGTATCTAAACTCTACAAAATTAAGAGCATGTTTGTGAAACTTATAAAAGTTTTTTTTTTTCCTGTTTATGAGTAATAAATTTAAATTTGTATTGGAAAGAAAATTTAAAAATTACTTTTAGAAATAAAAAAAAAAAGTGAGTAAAAAAAATTTATAAAAAATACAAATTTAAAACTTTTTAAAATTTATTGTTTAAGGTTTTTTTAAAATTAAAAAAATTTTAAAAAATATAAATTTTTAAGAAAAAAAATTTAACTTATAAAATATAAATAATATCAAAAAACTAAAACTTTTACAAGTTTCACCAACTATGTCCTAATAATTAAAGTGGTGAAGATCTGTAAAAATGAAAGGTTTTTCTTTAATTCGTTATTTTTTTTACAATTTAATATAGTATAAATGAAAAAAAAAAATTTACTAAGTTTTTAACCAAACTCTCAGCAGTAAAGAAGGACTACATTCATTCATAAAATATGCCGAGGCTAAAGGAAGCACGGGTGCAGAGGACCTACTATTCCTCAAATCCATTGAACAACTTGATGATGAAATAATAAAAAAAAATTTTATTACCAAAAGAGTATTTTATTTTATAATTTAAAATATTTCATATTATAAAATAAAATTATCTAATTAGAGAAAGATCTTTGGATATTAGAGATTTTTTTTTATTAGGCAATGTTTTATAATTTAAGACAATTTAAATTGTAAAATATTTTATAATAAAAATTAAATAACTTAATTTAATAAATTATTTAGTTAGAGGTTATTTTTATTAAAAAAAAAGAGCTGAAAATTACTGGCCAATTTGATTAAAAAATTCAAATATGTGTTGATTCAACAACTTAATTAAAATAAAATAAAATAAAAAGCTTGCAATTTAATGGGCCCTCCAGAGGGCTTTGGTGAAGTTGGGTCAGCTCCTCTCCTGTATATCGGTGTCTATTTGGCTTGCTTGGTGGTAGCTGTTGATAATTGGAGTTGTTAATAACTTATAAATTAATCGATATTAATTTTAAATTAGATTATAAATTAATATTAGTAATATTTTCAAATACTTTAATTAAGTGTTTAAAAAATAAAATTATAAATTAATAAAATCAATCAAATTAAAATAGAATATAGTTATAATCTTCTATATATATATAAAATGCTACGTTATGCATTAAATAAGGTATGCATTTATATATATTTAATATATATTTAATATATAATAATATAATGATATATATTTATTATTTATTATATAATTGTTATATATATTTAATATATAATAAATATATAATATATATGTATTATTTATTATATAATTATTATATATAATAATTCATAAATGGACAATTTATCTTTTTATCAAAAGTTACACTATTCTGCATCAAATATATATACATATAATGCTACCCCTATGCATTACATAAGGTATGTATTAACAATAATTTAGAAACATTAAAAAAAAAAAAACAGGTATGCATTTTATACTAATGAGTTGGTCAAGCTTGCTATATATCCTTAATTAATGCATAAATATGCAGTAAAACAATCCCTCCAATTATTTGATCTATATTAAATTAATATATTTATTATTATTTCCCGTTACATGTATATTAAACCAAAATAAGATAAAGAGACATACCTTTTGATTTTTCCTTTCATGAAATTAAAGTTCACTAGATAATGAATATATTTAATTTTTTTTCTCTTAAAATATTCTCATTATTGCTATTAATTTTCTAATATTGATGCCTATCTCTAAATTCTCTTCCTATTATTTATAGTCCATTGATTTCTTGTCAAAGTAGTATTGATAAAAATAAAAAAGAACAAGCAGTTTGCTAACCAATTAGATATGCAAGTGTAGGGGCTTTATGCAATGAGAATGGCAATGTGAGGTGCATCACATCTTTGGGAAAGCAAACTATTGTCCATGTTAAATGGCTTTGAGATTTTACCATTTAGAAAGAGTTCTTTATGTATTTAGGGAGATATCTAATTTGGTACATGAGCATTTTAAAAATGATTTGTTAGAAATGTGTAGAGTTAGAATCTTTAAATTAATTAGTTCTTAAGCATTGTTTACTGTAAAAAAAAAAAAAATTTCCTCTTGATTGTTTCCCTTTTTGTTTTTGTTTTTTAACTAAAATTCCTAACAAAGTTCTCCATTATTATTATTATTGACTAGATAGTTGTAATTCATGGAATCTATTAATAGATCAATCATGTTTGCTATGATATATAATTTTTATTCTCTTGATTTTCATTTTAGGCTAGCTTATATTTTTTATTATTTTCACTCTAATTTATTTGCTTCTAAAAGTTTCAAACAATTTTTTTCTTATAATTTATTAGATTTATTATCAAGTCACTCTATTTTTAAAGGTAAATTATTAATTTTTATTGCTGATTATTTTCACTAAATTTTATTTTGTTTCCTAAAATTCCTAATAATTCTTTTCTTCTTAGTGATTAATTGTTTGATGGTATAAATTATTGTCTTATTAGTATTCAAATTTTAGTTTTTATTATAATTTTTAAGCTCTAATAATATTATTTTTTTCTAATTTGTTATTCATATTTCATTTTTTGTTTTTTACTTGGGAGTCATAGGCTTTGTTTGCTAAAGTTTCATGCAAACCCTTTGCTCATGACACTTTATCTTAAAAAAGGTAAGGTTTTTTTTTTTTTAATTTTTAATTAGTTTTTTATATAATTGTATTAAATTATTAGTTAATAATTATTTTATTATTATTATTTTTAGTTAAGTATAATATATTAAATTAAAGGAAGGGGAATAGAAATTAGATTTTATAAAGAATAATAACAATTATAAGATTATAATATACAATAGTTATTTTTACAATAATAAAATCCTTAAATGACTCAATTTTACTTTTACAATTTCAAATTTATGTGATTTTTCTTTTCACCTTTCTTTTACACTAAAAATCTTATGTTGATAAATTAAAAGAAGATATATATATATATATGAGAGCATGAAAAGTAAAAAAATCATGAATATACAAAAATTTAATTTAATCAATTTAATTAATAAAAAATATAACCTCAATTAAAATTATTATGCAATAGTTGATAATAGAAGATCAAAAGGCAGATAATTAATAATGTAACATATAAATGATTGTTGTTGTAGCATTTCAATATTAATTTCAAAAATTGAAACAATTTATTTATAAATTAAATATAATTTATCTCTATATTAATACATGAGGTAATATACAAACGATTCAAGTGAATTAAAAATTAAAAATAAAAGTGTTATTGTTATTATTATTATTATTATTATTTAATATTACTATTTTTATCTAATTCAAAGATAAAAGCATAAGTGAGTGTAATGTCAAAATGTTTCAAATTTTTAATTTTTAAAAAAAATTTAAAAATTAATAAAATATAATATAAAATTTAAATTCTAATATAAAAAAATTAAAAAATAACCTGTGCAGCGCACGGGCAAAAGAAAAAAGTTAGTTATTCACTATTTTATTAAAGTTACTTAAAATTTATTTAATTTGATTAATATTTTATGTATTTGTAATTTTTAAATAATTAATTATAATATTTAAAAATATTAATTTATAAATTAATTTTAATTTATTAAATAATAAATATTAATTATATTATTAATTATTTTTAATAATTAAATTAAATAACTTTAACAAAATAGTGGACCAAGTTGATTTGACCCAAAAAACATCTTTTTGACTCTTTATGACCATGTTTTAATGATAATAAAATTCATGCCGCCAAAATGGGCCCGACGCCCACCCAATACCACAAAGAACCTTCTGGATACACAACATCCAAAATATCTTCAGTTCCCATCCCATCTCTGCCGTCATCACTATTCCCATCCTTATCCAACATCCATCATAAATTCCAAAAATTGAATTAAAATCGAAATAGTTAATTATAATTGGTCATTTTAAATTGAGATATATAAATTATTTTATTTTTATAATAAAAAATTATTATATAATTTAAATTATTTTGAATAACTAAATAATAATCGTTGAATAAAGATAGACTTTTTAATATTAAAATTTTTTTGTTTAAAAGATTTTATTTTATAGTTTAAAATAATTCAAATTATAAAATAAAAAAAGTTTATAATAATATGAAGTTAAAGTTTTATTTGGTAGTGTTCTGCTTAACTTTTTTAAAAAAATAGTTTTTACAATTTTATTTTGTAATTTTTATATCTCTTATTATTTTAAAAATAAATTTGTTTAATTTATATTTTAAAGATATAAATTAAAAATGTAATAAATATATATTTTTTATAATTAATTTATTTAAAAATAAAAAATTTAATTTTTATTTTAATATTATTATATAAATAATTTTAATTAATCAACTAATTAAATTCCAATAAATTTTTATCAGAACTCCACTAACCGACTTGATGGCCCACGCGTTTCATTGAGAGAGGTGGGATGTTCACCAGATTTAAGAATTGAATTTTCAATTACTAACAACTAAAAAAACAAACCTACTAACCATTATCCTTGTCAAAAAATAAATAAATAAATTTTTATCATTTTTTATATAAATTAATTATAAAACTATATATTTATTACCCACTAAAAAAATCTTTAAAAATATATAAAAATATTAATTAAAATAAATATTAAAATATTAAAATATATTTTATATATTTTTAAACTATTAAAAAGCTAAAAACTTAATGCTATAATTACGTGCCAACATTTTCAAACTAACTCTTGGATGGGTTTGGAAAGGCTGGCTTGCTGGTAAGGTCCTTTTTTTTTTCGTCTTTTCCTGTTAAAAATATTTAAACTAGTAATTAAGTTTTCTTCAAATTTATAAAAAGATAACCATTTATAATAAATTTATAAGTTTTAACAAATTACTTTTTTTTATTTTTATTTATCTTGATTGTACCGTAAGAGATAATTATTTTTTATTTTTTATTTTATTGTACTTATCTATCATGCGACTTAAATTTAAAATTTTTTATTTTTAGTAAAAAAATAACCTATGAATTATTTAATTAATGATTTATTAATTCGAATAAAAATAAATTCAATTTTCTTCCCATAAGTTATCGATTTAAATTTTATTAATGAAGAAATAAATATAAACAAAGTTTGTTCTTTTATTACAGTTTGACGCAACTGAATTTTATATCATTCAAATCTCAACATAATTATCAAATACTAAAAAATTAATATCAAAAATAATAAATTTACGTTTTTAAATACAATATTCCTTCTCCCCCCACAAACCACCCCTCCCCCCCCAAAGAAAAAAGGCAGTGTATATAAAGCAGGCGTAAAGCAAAAAGGTTAGGTATTTCTCCAATACTCCCATAAAAACTATATAATGACCGGGTTCTGGAGAGTTCTTGGGCTCTCAGCGTTTTTTGAAGAGAAAGAAAGGGATTTCTTTTCCTTTCTTTTTTTGCTCTTTCTCTTTTGATCGCTTTCTTTCCACGGAAACTTCAAATCAATGCTAAGGTTTCTGTTACGGTTCACAAACATGTAGTTTGAGTCGTGTTATGATTCTAGTTGAATTTATCTAAAACAAAAAAGGTTGTCTGTTGGGGCTTGGTTTGTTGTTGTTGGTGGTGTTTGGTTTGGTTTCAGAATGTCAAATGGAGGAGAGAAAAGTAATGATTTTTATGCAGTTTTGGGGTTGAATAAGGAATGCACTCACTCAGAGCTCCGGGATGCGTATAAGAGACTTGCAATGGTTAGGGTTTTTTCCCTTTTCTTTTTTTTTCTTTTTTTCGTTTTTTCTCTTTCCCTCTGTAATATGATAGATTTTGATCTGATTTTGTAAATTTAACTGAAGGAACATAACTTTTGGTTTTGGGTTTCATTATTCTGATCTGTTCTTCACAAAACAGGGGAAGTTCATTAATGGGTATTTCTCAAAAAAGCCAGAAACAATGAGGAATTGTTTGTTTAATAGGAAAATGGAGGTGAACTTTCCCGAGAAAATGAATTTTTATGTGAATGTGTTGTGTTTGTTTGGATAGAGATGGCACCCAGATCGGTGTTCTGCCTCCGGGAATTCAAAGTTCGTGGAAGAAGCCAAAAATAAATTCCAGGCAATTCAGCAAGCATATGCTGGTAATTTTTTTTTTTTTTAAATACAGTATAAATCAAATTCCGTGCACAAGTTAAACTTCCTATTATTTTAAAAAAATTTTCCAAATTTGCAAAAATCTAAAGTATTTTTCGTGTGCAATTATTGGATTCACGAGATGCTGAGTTTCAACTTGCATTTTTTCTGTGTCCTGAAGTTCTCTCTGACGCAAATAAGAGGTTTCTGTACGACGTTGGAGCCTATGACAGCGATGATGACGAAAATGTACCTTTTCTCTTCTTTCTTTTTTACTTTATTTATTTTCGCACCATCCAAACAGGTAGTTAGGATAAATAAAACCCCGTAAATTTTAGTATTAATGCTTCTTCCTAGCTAACGTATTTCTACATGTTAATGTGCAGGGGATGGGCGATTTCTTGAATGAAATGTCAGTTATGATGAGCCAGACAAAGTCTAATGTAAGTCTCAAATTCTTTCATTTATTTTAAATGGGATTTTTGGCAGGGGTTTTTTTAGCTGCTTATAAGCATTTTTTTTCACTCTTAAATTTGAAAATGATATAAGTACACAAATTTAAAAAAAAAAACTTATGAACTAAACTCAACTCAGAAATCTACACAAGTACACAATTTCATAGATTCAGTTTCTAATCCTGTTCCTGTGAAATTCTAAAAGAATTGATGTTAACTTTTAACACACAAAAAAAAAAATAAAAAAAATGAAAGGCTGATTCTACCTCACTTATACCACTATATTAATTATTAAAAAGAGTGTAATTTTTACAAAATTAATTAGATTGGAATATTTTTTTAGGCTTTTTTTATTTTACATCCCAAAATATAGATTAAGAATAATTTTTTATCATAAATATATAGAAACAAATATAATACCTATAGTTGATTTTAGATAAATGAATTTAATTAAATATTTAATAAATTAAATATTAAAATTTTAATATAAATTTATAATTA
>BPVZ01000233.1:140594-160604 GCA_020521535.1 Rubroshorea leprosula | reverse complement strand
TTCTACCATGGTAGAAGATTGCATTGAATAATGCTTGTTATGTCGAAAACTGATATAAATATTGTAATAGGGTCTTCTAAATTAGAACTTACATATTTATTTTCTTACATATATCATAAAAATGGAAGAAAATTAAAATATCTTAATAATTAAAATGTTATGACTAATAATAAAAAGAGTAAAATATCATTATTAATAAATTTAAAAAATATTAAAAATATTTAAACAAGTTCATAAGAAGTCACTAGGACATATTAATTTTTACTCTTTTTTTTTTTTTTTCAAACATGAGTTAGCTTATTTGACTCATTTTCAATCCTCCTTGGATTAAATAGTATTATTGCTCTATTGCATTTAGTTGCTTTTTATCATCGTTGAAATTGAGAGAATGAATCTTAATCCTACCTAAAAGAAATATATTGTATTGAACTTAAATTCTTTTTTTAAAGCTTTTTGGGGGAATGAGACTTTCATTATCATTATAAATTTAAAACAAAGTGATGTAATTTACACAAACTATATAATGACATGGATATGCATAATATTTAGGTGAAATTTTTCACAAACTATTACAATATGAAATAAAGTAAAATAGATTAAATCACAATTATACGCATAAAAACATCTCATTATTTATCTTATATTCCAGAATATTAGATTATAATATTCAACTGTCATACATATTTACATTAATTTTCTTTCCATAAGGCCAAATCAACATGTTATTACATTATTTTATATTGAAAAATAACATGAGATGCATTTTTCTTTTCTAAGTTGTAGGATTTGACTAAAAAATATTTTGTTTATTAGCGTTTAATTGAATTATTACATATTAATTGTAAATAATAATATGTTTGTTTAAACAAAAAAAAGCAAGACTTAAATGGAACTAAAACTTATGATGGGTTCTTTACTCTTTATAATTAATGGTTCCATAAATTTATATATATTTAATATTTTAATATCATGTAGCATATATACTAACTTATTCCATTCTCTTTTATTTTTGTCATCTTCTTTTGAGAGCTTAAAGATCTTAAGCTTTTTATGTTAAATTATTAACTTTCAAGGGGTGTTTTGTTCATAATTTTCTTAAAAAAAGTTTTGAAAAAGTTTAACTGTTAAATCATGATTATAGAATTAATTATTGAAATGTATGTCAAAAAATAAAATGCTAGAAGTAATGGATTATAATGCTTGTGACTAACTAAAATGACCAAATAATATTTCTTATCCAAAAACAAAAAAAAAATGATATTATAATCTATTATATTACACGAAATCAGTTATGTTACAATATAATTGTTTTGAAGTAAAATATAATCGAAATAACTTTTTATTTTGGTTTTTGCATCAAAATTTTTACTTTCCTGTACTAGGTCTTTCAGACCAAGTGACCTCTCGCTACCTTGAGATGCATCCCCCTCTTCCTTTGGGCGGGTTCGAGTCCGCCCCATGACAACATTATTCAAAAAAAAAATTTTTACTTTCCTAAAACATATGAAGAAAAAATGAAAATCAAGCCCTTTTTAAGCAATTAAAAATCTCACAAAGCATTGTACAAACTGGTAATTTCAGTTGTGATCGATCAAAAAGATCAAGCCCATTTAAGTAAATTTGGTATCTCACCAAAAGAGCCCTCCGTCTTTCTTATCAAGACAAAACAAAGATCCACGAAAATACACGCAGAAGCGAAAATTTGTCTGAAACTCACTCTTTCTCTATCTACTACTGTATCTTTTAGAGGGAGAGAGAGAGCGAAGTTCCTTACAAAAGGAAAGCAAAGATTACATTTTGAGGAATGAGTAAAGCAAAAACCATCTTGTCATTTTAAGAGTTTTCTTCAAACTCAAAAATAAAGAAAAAACACCCAATAAAGTTACTCTCTTTTCTAATATCGCAACAGAACTGGGTACTCGGTATCCATAGAGAAGAAGAAACCCAAATGCAGGTACCCATTTGGTTGAGACTCAGAATCTGAGGATCCGATTCACCAATCCAAGATCTCACCGTTTATTCTCTCAGGTACTCTCAGTTCTCAACTATGCAACTCACATTTGCTTCAAAATGTTTGAGTAGTTTATTAGGGATTTTGTAATTTTGGCATGCAGTTGGTTTGCATTTGAGAATGGGTTTTTTCTGGGTCTGGCATTTGAATTTAGCCATCGTGGGTTTTATGTGCAAATGGGTTTGAATCAGTTTAGCATTTTGAATTGGTTTTCTGGGGAATCAGATCTGGGATGAATCTAATTTTCATTCGTGAACTGGGGTCTCCATTTTTTGTGACAAAGTATAGTTTCTGGTGCTTTTTTTTTTTTTTTTGTCAGTTGGTTTGTTGGATTGAGATCCGTTCTTTGTTTTTGATAAATCTTTGACTCCAGAACTAATAGCTTTTATTTATCGAGGAAGTGTTTACTAGTACTTTTAGTATAATGATGTTTTGATTGCGAATGTGAGTTAGTGAATAGTGATGTGTTGCTGCTTGTTGATTTGCATACGTAAGCTTTTGATAAGTACCAAATATCTGTAACTAATGTGCTTGGATAAACACACCCCCCCCCCCCCCCCTTAAAATTTATTTGCTTTGGATTTTATGAATCTTGTAGAAATTATAATACGTTTGTGTTTTCCTTTTTTTCTATTCTAGAATTGGATGTTGGCTTTTGGGGTTTTTTTGAATCAAGCTGTGCTGATAATTAGTGGATTTGACAAAGATTTGAGGATCTGTGCCTTTTTGTGACAAGAAGCATATTTGTTTATGAGAAGGATTTGGAGAAGATAATTTTGTATATATAGTAGAGAGGAAATGAAACCTGGAATGCCTCTTGATTATGCTGTTTTCCAACTATCGCCAAAGCGCTCACGGTAAGGATCTTATTCAATAGACCTTTGTCTTATTTATAGTTTTCTTGGCAATTTATAGTTTTGTCTTCCCCCTTTTCATGTTTGGAAGGTGTGAGTTGTTTGTTTCAAGCAATGGAAATATAGAGAAGCTTGCTGGTGGATTGGTAAAGCCATTTGTTACTCATTTAAAGGTTGCAGAGGAACAGATTGCACTTGCAGCCCAATCTATTAAGCTTGAAGTTGAAAAGCATAAAAATACTTGGTTCACAAAAGGAACACTTGAGAGGTTTGCATTGAGAACTTTGGAATTTTTTGCCTTTTTCATGTAGAGATGGCTTTGATTAACCTTTTCACTTGATCAGCACTTTTTCTTCCTTCTTTTTTTTTTTTTTTCCCAGGTTTGTGCGATTTGTTAGTACACCAGAGGTCTTGGAGTCGGTCAATACATTTGATGCAGAGATGTCTCAGTTGGAAGGAGCCCGGAGAATGTATTCTCAGGTTATAACCCAGATCCAGTACTTGCCATTTCATCTATTGGGGAATCTTTTCTCTATTACTAGGATGAATATTACTCTAGTACTTTCACTAAATATTTGAACCATTTTGTTGCAGGGGGTGGGAGGTCAGCATTCTGGTGAAATAGGTGCATTTTATGGAATTCATTTTCTTCTGATTTTTTTAAAAATTCTCTTATATTTATTTTAAAACTTCTGTCTCTATAGGAGCAGGTCTGTTGGCTCTAGCTCTGATGGATTATGTGTAGTATGTTTGGATAATACATTTACAACAAGTGCTAGTTTAGTGGTCTATAGCATTGGTATTGAGTGATGTTCCTCTTCTTGTTATTACTGTTATTTATGAGTTGTCATTTTCCTTATTTAGAACTGCTTTGCCAGGTTGTTTGAAGAATTAGCTTAATGTTTAGAGCATAAAAGTAAAATAGTCTGTAGGTTGCATTAATCTTAATGGTAAAGGAAACATTTGCATTCATATATAAAGGTTGTTATTACACTTTTTTTTTTTTTTTTGGCAATCAAACATTTACTTTTGATTCCACAATAAATGCTACATTTGAATGGCTTAGGAATTCCTTAAAGAATATACTGTTGGGTATATCACCAAGAAGTACTAAAATAAACCTGCAGTGACTTGGTGCCTATGATTTTCTGGTAGCAGTACATCTATAGAAATGTTTGTTGAATTCATTAATGTAATTGAATTTATCCAAAATCAAATTGAGAGTAAAAAGGAAGAAGAAAAGCATTCCTTGAGAACTAAAGTTGATTGGCCAAGTCATTTACTTTTACCGCTCAATCTATTAATGAAATGCTAGTCAGATCAAAAAGGAAAAGTAAAGTTGTTTTTTCAAAGGTTAACATTTTTCTGAGGTTTCTTTGGTTGGATTTTATCCTAGTCATAGATATTTAGAATTTCTTTAGGTAATAAAAAATTGGATTATTTTGGTGACCTGGTTCTTGAATATGGTGTGAGTCATTGCTGAATGCTCACAACAATTTTGGTTATTTGTATTAGGTGCAGGTGGCACTGGATTGATGGCAACAGCTGATGCTACTAAGTAAAAGCCTTTCCTTTGACTTTTACATATATATGATGGAATAATTATTTGGTCAAATTATGTTTGATGTTAATCTACCTGCATAAAAAATTATGATTGATTGTCTTGTTGACAACCTATTTGTAGCAATGCTTAGTTGTTGAAATTGTTAATTTGATTTTCAATTGGACTTTGAATCTTTTTGATGCCTGTCAGTCTTTTCCCTCTGATTTTTAGCCACTGGAAGGATTGTTGTTGATGTAAATGCTTAATGAGATGTCCTCTTCCTGGTAATTAATTAGTAATTATCCAACTAGAATTCATTTAACCATACAGAAATGATTGAAAATTGTGAAATTCTATTTGTGGGGTGCAAACTGCTTGAGAGAAGCCTTGCATAGACATTGTTGATATTAGCCTGTAGAGGAGTTGGATGATTAATAATGATTGTTAGAGGGAACTGCACTTGCTCACCGTTGTAGTAGCCAAAGGCCTAGAAGTTTGCTGTGTGGCAGAAAAGTTTCATGTTAAAGTAGATATTATTTATTTGCTGAATTCTAATTTCATTCACCCTGCCAAATGTTTGTGTGCTGATTTTTTCAAATTTACACAGGAGAAAGCTTCTAAGGGCTATTGATGTCCGCCTTGCTGCTGTTCAGCAGGACTTAACAGCAGCCTGTGCTCGTGCATCTGCTGCAGGCTTTAACCCTTATACTGTATCTGAACTCCAACAATTTGCAGATCAGTTTGGTGCTCATCGCTTGAAGTAAGAACTTGGGATATCCATTTCTCAATTAGATCTTATGGTTCTATGTAATGTCTTGCCTGTCTCCCTGTCTTCCTGTTTCTATGTCTATTTTTCTTTTCTTTTCTTTTCCTTCTTTCTTTCTTTTTTCCCCTGTGTTATGTGTGTGTTTTGGCTGTTGGCTTGGTTTGGTCTGGTTTTGGGTGGGTGTGTTCCTGTGGTACTCAGGCATCTATTACACTGGATTGGAACCTGGCTTTTTAGTCACTTGGTACTAAGTTACACCTATCTTTACAACTGAGTGTGACAAGAAAGATGGATGAGATAGGATGTTCTTTGTGAAAATCTTTCCCCATATCTTTAGGGGCTACAGAATTATTTAAGGGTTTGATGGAATGTTCTATTATATATATAGAGTAGAGATCCACTTACATATAAGTCTTACACACCACACTTACACAAAATCTTGACCCTTCATCTCTCCACTTTCAATGATTGAGATTTATCATGACTTTTTAGGTGAAAAAGATAATTATCTTTAATAAATATGATAAAAAGTGAATAAATCTCAACCATTGAAAGTGGAGAGATGAATGGTCAAGATTTTGTGTAAGTATGGTGTGTAAGACTTGTGTGTAAGTGGATCCCTACTCATATATATATATATTGGAATGTTGTAATTTATCAGTCAATGTTAGTTGATTCAGAATTAGTCTAGGGGGATTGTACTCATCAATATTGATGAAATGGGCAACATGAATGAGCTAGACAAACCTGATTCCTTTGCCTTTAGATTCTGTCCTTGCCATGGAATAAAATCAGATGAACTTCAGTTTATTTGTATTGTAACTTGCATGTATTGTAGTTATAAGGTTGTTTCCATTTTCAGAGCTTCAACTGTTTTTGTGAATTTAGCCTTTATTGTTGTTGTTGTTGTTATTATTATTATTATTTGTTAGTGTAATTTATTTATGGACATACTGGCATTTTCCTGTGTGGTAAATACTTCTGCAGTGAAGCTTGCATGAAGTTCATTTCACTATGCCAGAGACGACCAGACCTGATCAGCACATGGAAGCCAGGTGCCAGTGATCAGGTGGTCCGAGCCTCATGGGAGTCTGACATGTCAATTGATGATCCTGCTGAAGACCTTAGAGGGTCCCACAATAGTAATAGGACCAACCAACCATTGGAAAATAAACACCAAGAACATCCAGCACCAAGCACAATGCATACCCAGAGAGACAATGATCAATTGATTATTCCTGCCACTTTTCAACAATCCAAGTCCTCAAATACCACACAGCAGCATGTTCATAACCAAAACCATGAAGAGAAGGCTGAGGGGAATGTGACTGAACCATCACCAATTCAGATGAGTCAACCAACTAGACGACTGAGTGTGCAGGATAGAATTAATCTCTTTGAGAACAAACAGAAGGAGAACTCAAATTCTGGAGGCAAACCAATTGTTGTAGGGAAATCTGCAGAGCTGAGGAGACTCTCGTCTGACGTTTCATCTGCACCTGGTGCTGTTGAAAAAGGTGTATTGAGAAGATGGAGTGTTGCTAGTGACATGAGCATTGACTTGGGTAATGACAAGAAGGATGATAGTACGGATAGAGATAGCCCTTTGTGCACACCAACATCTTCGTCTCTATCTCAGGCCAAAAGCAATGATTTCCTGGGTTTGTCTGAGGATAAGGTGAGTTTGGTTAAAGTTGAGCCGAAAAACGGTTCTAATAGAGCAGGCAACTCTGGGTTGAATGATCAAGGAGGACAAGCCCAGGTTGGTAGTCTTGTAGGTGATGACGAGGATGTGGGATTGAAAGGGCAGGTAAATTGGAAGGACAACTTGGGTTCCCAGAACAATCAATTTAGGTCTTTTTTGGGTAAAGTTGAGCAGGTTGGGGCTGGGGACCGAGGGGTTTCTTTAGAGAACAAGAAGGGTTCTTTGGCTGGAGGAGAAAGAAGTGGTTTGTTTAATGATATTGAAAATTCTAATATGCAGTTGAACAAGAATGCTTCTCGGGTGCAGATTGGGGACTTTAGAGGTAGATTAGGAGATGCCAAGGCTCAAGATGAATTCAAGGATAGAGTTGAAGCTGCTGAATCAGAAGATCATCCTATGGCACAAGCACGTTTTAGGGGATCTCAGCATCACAACTGCTCTTTTTCAGGGCAGCTTGAAGGTGGTTTTGGATTAAAAACTAGGGAAGCTCATCACAAAGGCACTGAAGCTGATCAGTTGGTTCCTCAACCACAGTGGAAGTCTTTTACTGGGGGGGTTGAGGAAGCTGGGAAGAAAGAGCTTGCTTCATTGAAGAAACAACCAAGCAAAGTTGAAGATGCTGGAGTCCAGAGAATGAAGGTCCAGAAACAAGTTTCTATAGGTTCTGAACAGACTAAGAAGTCACAGGACAGGGGCAATGATGGCAGTTCAATTTATGGAAATGGCAAGCCACTTCTTCCTAGTAAAAAGGGCCCTGAGAGTGAAGAGAGTTTTGGTACACCTACAGTTTCAGAAGAGCAAGTTCAGAGAGTAAGGCAGTCTAGGGGGAATCAGGAGCTGAACAATGAGCTCAAAATGAAGGCAAATGAACTAGAAAAGCTTTTTGCAGAGCACAAGCTTCGGGCTCCCAGTGATCAGTTTGGTTCTACCAGGAGAGGGAAGCCTGCTGAAGTTCAGATTGACCAGGAAGCAAGTCCACCTTACAGAAAACAACCAGCATTAGATACATCTTCTGCACAGTTGTCTGACAAAAACACAACTGAAATGACAGAGACTTTGGCCAAGTTTAGTACTCCACCAACCAAGATAGTAGATAACGAGGAATATGGTGATACTCTTGGGAAAAATTTCTCTCAAATTAGGTTTTCTGATGATTCTAGGGGAAAGTTTTATGAGAAGTACATGCAAAAGAGGGATGCAAAGCTAAGGGAAGAATGGGGCTCTAAGAGGGCAGAGAAGGAAGCCAAGTTGAAGGCAATGCAGGATACCCTTGAGAGAAGTAGAGCTGAGATAAAGGCCAAATTTTCTGGGTCTTCTGAAAGAAAAGATTCAGTATCTAGTGCACGTCAGCGAGTAGAGAAATTAAGATCATTCAATTTTCAGTCACAAAGGGAGCAGGTATTTCATATTGCAATAATGTTTTTTGAAACTATATGCTAAAATTGGTTGCTGGTGGTATTAATTTATTGTCATCATAGTACTTTTAGGAATTTGAAAGCCTTGTTGACTGAATCATTTCCATAACTGATTTTGATAAGGTTATCCATTTGACAGCATCCAGTAAGTTCAATTCAGAGTGAAGAGGATGAAGATCCCTCTGAATTTCAAGATCAGAAGTGCTATGGACAAATGAAGAAGCCTTTGCCAAATAAGACTATGCCTTCATCCACCCCTTGTACCACAACAGCATCAGTTCCACGCTTGTCAGGTAAAGTTTCAAGTACTAGTTCTGGGAGAAGAGTGCAATCTGATAATCCTATTGCCCAGTCAGTTCCAAATTTCTCTGATCTCAGAAAGGAAAATACGAAGCCCTCTTCTGCAACCACCAAGATGACCAACCGTTCACAGGTTAGAAACCACACCCGCAGCAAGAGTTCCAACGAAGAGACAACCATTGTCAAAGAAGAAAAGTCTAGACGGTCTCATTCTTTGAGAAAAAGCTCTGCCGGTCAAGTAGAGTTTATGGACTCTGATGGCGTTGTTTTGGCTCCTTTAAAATCAGACAAAGGGCAGACTGATGAGACCTTCAGTGATAAATTTTTGAAGAATGTGGACACAAAAACTTTCCTCAGAAAAGGTAATGGTAGCATCAAACAGCTCAAAGCTTCAGTGACAACTGAGATTCAAAAAGATGGAGAGGAATTTGATGAGCTTGCTTTTGATGCTGATGATTCAACAGAAATGGCCAAAGAGGATGATGAGGAAGAGCTTGAAACCACAGCCATGGAAGATTGTACTGACATGGACAATGGAAGATCAAGACGAAGTCAGGAATCTGACAAGTTGGATAATTCAGAATCTGAGAATGGTGATTCCTTGAGATCTCTTTCTCAGGTTGATCCTGCTTCTGTTGCTGAAGTGCCTTCTGCAGTGTCTTCTACATTCCAGACTGCTGTGTCTCGACAGGACTCTCCGGGGGAAAGTCCTATATCATGGAATATGCGCATGCATCATCCATTTTCTTATTCCCACGAGACTTCGGATATTGATGCTTCTTTGGACTCTCCAATTGGGAGCCCTGCATCCTGGAATTCTCACTTTCTTAACCAAACAGAGGCTGATGCTACTCGAATGAGGAAGAAATGGGGAAGTGCTCAGAAACCTTTTCTCATATCTAATGCAACCCATAACCAGTCACGCAAGGATGTGACAAAAGGGTTCAAAAGATTGTTAAAGTTTGGAAGGAAAAGCCGTGGAACGGACAGTTTGATGGACTGGATCTCTGCTACAACTTCTGAAGGGGATGATGACACAGAAGATGGGCGAGATTCTGCCAATCGTTCATCAGAAGACTTGAGAAAATCAAGAATGGGATTTTTGCAAGGTCATCCTTCTGATGATAGCTTCAATGAAAGCGAGCTTAATGAACAGGGTAACCTTTTTTACTATTTGCTCGTTATCTAGAAATGCCCATGATTGTGTTGTGCTTACATCATATATGTGTTCTCTCTGAAATGAAGATTGGAGGAAGTATAGAAGATAAAATCCATCATATATTTTTTTGTCTCTCTGTATGATCAGAAAGGGGACCTGAAAACCCTTTGGGTGGCTGCAATTTCCTTTGTCAGCCAAGCCCAAGCGTAAGTTCCCTGTCATTCCTGAATTCTATTCAGCAAGATACAAAAAGGATATTAATTAGAAATGATAGGTGAACAAATAAGCCAATTTAATTTGTTGTCAATGTTCTTCAGTGACAGGAAAAAATGGGTTTTGGCAAACAGTTTTCAGAACTTGTGATTTTTATCATTTCTTGTCCTTACCTAATCCATGTTTGATTTTTTTCTTTTTTTCCTTTTCAAATCTTACTATTTCATTTTGTTCTCATCTGTTGCATGTGTTGATGTCTGTTTCTGTCCTTTGTAATATTGATTTCAGTTGCCATAAATGTGTGCCTCAATCATAAAAGGTTCTTGATTGTCTATTGCAGCCCAAGGCTTGCGTAGCTCCATTCCAGCACCACCAGCAAACTTCAAATTAAGGGAAGATCATATGTCAGGAAGCTCTATAAAAGGTAATTCTTTAATGATATTAATCTATTATCTTGTAAGCCATCCCTATAGTATTTACCCTGATGCTGGAGGACTGTTCCTCTCATGCAATAGATTAACCCAGTCCTTGGCCCTAAGGATGGACTTCATCCTATTTAACCTAGTCCTTGCTTAAATCCTGATAGCCTCAGTACTGGCTAGTCACTATCTATTTTGGTTCTGGTTCTGGTTCAAACCTAAAGCTCATATATTAAAATATAAAGGTATTAATTTCCAGTTCCCACTCCTGGATGGTCTGGCATAGCTTCTACCAACAAATTTTTGGAGATTAATTAGGCCCAAATAGGAAATCCTTTTTTTTTTTTTTTAACCTAGTCATTAAGTGCTTTATTCTTCTTGCAATGGTATAATTCTTCTTGCAATGGTATACTTAAATTGGGATATGAATTTTACAGCACCTCGGTCATTCTTCTCTCTCTCAACATTTCGGAGCAAGGGTAGTGACTCCAAGCTTAGATAAATTTCATCAAAGTCCAAACAAGCGCTTGGAATTATCTTAAACGGTAGGGTGTAAAGGGTAATATATATAAAACACAAATGCTTGAGGTAGACACAATACGGTGAATATATGTGGGATTTTGTAAATCTTCATGGGTTCATGAGGCCTTTTGCCCATGATCTAGTCAAACAGTTGTGTTGTATTGTAAATTGCATTGAACAAGAAGTTGCCCATTGGCAAAATGTCATTGTGATTTTGATAGAGTAGACTGTAGAGGCATTCTTTTTCTCCTTTTCATTTACCCTTTTTATGATGTGATTGAACTCTTATTAAGAATCAAAGTTTATTGATAGTTTTCAGTGATGTGATTTTGCGGAGAAATTGCATTTAGAAAACCACCTTTTATCTTATTGATCCCCTAATTTGCTGTTCTTCTCTTGGCTAGTTGAATGGAATTTGGAATTCCACTGGGGTCCTTGTTTCAAGACTCAGTAGTTCTGTTTGGTCCTTGTTGCTTTTGTAGAAGTGATGTCCAAGTATAGTTTTTTGGGTCATAAAAAATTATAGAAATTTATCAAAATCATCAAATTTAGAAGCTTAACACAGCAAAAACTCGATTTGTAACTTTGTAGCTTCAGCTTTTGCTGTAGAGAATCTTTATAGAAATTGGGTGAAACAGAAACACAACTCAAAGTATGGTTGATACAAAGATTTTATGATCCTACTCTAGGGAAGCTATGATAACGGGAGGGTAGATTTGCGAGAGATCAATGTCATGTGGTTAAAGAGACAAACTGCTTTGCTTTGGCATTTGGCATTTGGCATTTGGCATTTGGAAAACCTAAATGCCTCATGGGCTGAGATTGAAGAGGCTGCAAAGGAAGCTTTTCATCAGAACGGAGAGGCTTGCAATGGCTTCCAACACAGGTACTTCCCTTTCCCCCAATCAGTAATGGTTAAATGTTAAATTTGGTCCCTCAACTTTAGTGAGTTGCACATTTTTGGTCCCTTAACAATTTTTTGCACTTTTTTGATCCCTCAACTATACGAAATACACTCCGTTAGTCCTTCTGTTAATTTCGATCGTTAACTCGCTTATGTGGCATTTTTTATAATTTTTTTGATAACGTGGCAAAAACAAATTGAAAATATGTTAGACGTGGAATTTTTTTTATGCGAACTCAATTATTACTATTTATATTTTTAAAAAATAAAATAAAATAATTCGTTCATCTTCTTCCTTTCTCTTTTTCTTTTTTTTCTTCCTCTTCTTTCTTCTTCTTCTTCCTCTTCTTCCTTGGGTTATTGAACCCTCTGCTGGGTTTGATGGAACCCAGAACCCAGCTCCACTTTTTTTTTTTTGTTTATATGATTGTTTGCTAAGAGATTATTCAAATTGCAGGTTGTTGCGAGTGATTTTTGAACAATTGAGTTCAGTGAATTGAGATGGGTTCGATAGAACCTATTTGCTGGATTACATCGAACCCAAATTTGCTGGGTTTCGTCGAACTTCTGATGGGCAAAGAAGCAATTGTTAGTGGTGATGTGGGACTCATTTGGATGGATTTGGTGTGTTTTCGCCAGGTAGCATGTGACATGGCAAAAATTTTATCCATGTCATCACTTTTTGAAGTTTTGCTCTTCATATCATAAAAAAAAAATATAAAAAATGCCACCTAATCAGAGTTAACGGCTCAAATTAACAGAAAACTAACGGAGTGCATTTCGTATAGTTGAGGATTAAAAAAGTGCAAAAAATTGTTAAGGGACCAAAAATGTTCATTTCTTAAAGTTGAGGGACCAAATTAAGCATTTAACCATCTGTAATAAAAACCCCAGTTCGACAGTTGTCAAGCACTTCGAATCAGTATTTATAGTTTGGTGAAAGTGGGGTCCCGCCATCTGGGGGTCAAATAGAGAGGATTGCAATGGCATGGGCCATACGGAAGAAATCAAGGGTGATGCTTTTAGATGAAGTAAGGCCCACCGTTTTCCCCACCAGAAGTGAAGCCAAAAGGATTGCTGTCGTCAAAAATGGAGATGGTGCTTTAATTGAGTATGGTAGCCATGAAACCCTCTTGGCTTCCTATGTTAACAATGTCTATGTCAGCTTGGTCCACGCCGAGATAGAAGCCAATGCTTTTTCTTGAAGATTCACCTTTTTTCCTTGTTGCCCTTTGAAGGTATCGCCTATTAAATGAACCTTATTTTATAGTCATACCAGAAAACTTTGGATATAGAAACAAGAAAAAAGCACAGAAATAAGAAAAGGTCAGAAATTTAGAATGCACTCACCTTCTCAAAAACTCCACTTCCTCTACCTTAAAAGGGAAATCCGACCCACATCAAAATTTCCCAAATAACCCATTGAATTGCCAAAACGAAGCAATCTTTGAGACAGGGTATTTTTGTGATTCTGTGTCCCAGAAAATTGGCCAGAAAGTATGTCTCTTAGCTTAAAAGCCAAGAGAAAGAATGATGGTTACGTGACTCACATGCAAAGCTATACAGATTCTTGTAACGTTTATGCAATTCCTTTCTTAGTTTCCACTGTTAACTTTTTTCATGGCTTCTTCTCCTCTGTTCTTCTTCCCAGGTATTTGCATTAGGAATTCAATCTATTTTTCTGCTGCTTTCTTTAAAGTTTAATACTGTTTGTGATTTTCTGTGATGGTTGACTTAGCTGAGGAATACTGTTTGGTTGAATAGAAAATCCAGGAAAGTAGAATTGACAAACTGGGAAAAAGGAGGGAAATTTGGAAATGGCTTCACTAACCCCGGGAGTGTTACTAAAGCTTCTTCAGAGTATGAACTCAAATGTAAAGGTTCGTGGGGAATACCGGTCTGTACTTCTACAAGTAATCAGCATTGTTCCTGCTTTAACTGGATCAGAGCTATGGCCTAACCAAGGTTTTTTTATTAAAGTGTCCGATTCCTCGCATTCCACGTATGTTTCTCTCTCGAAGGAAGACAATGATTTGATCCTGAACAATAAATTGCAACTGGGTCAGTTTCTATATGTCGATCGGGTGGAAGCCGGAACCCCAGTTCCGATTCTCGTTGGGGTTAGGCCAGTTCCTGGGAGAAACCCTTTTGTGGGGAACCCGAAGGATTTGATGCAGATGTTGGTGCCGTCTGAGGGGCCAGTGCTGGTTGATCATGAGGAGAAAAATGGGTCAAAAATGAAGGAGTTACCGGAGGTGAAGGATGAGAGCCCGAAACAGAAAATTGTCATCAAAGAGGAGAAGGCAGTGGTTGCATCAAGGTATATGCAGGGCGTTGTGCAATCAAGTTCTAAAGCGAGTGCAGGGGATTCTAATGGCGGAGGGAAGAGCAGTGAGGCTCAGAATGGCGGAGGAGGGACAGGGAAGAAGGTTGTTACGGTGAAAAGCAAGCAACAAGAGCATAGAGTTCAGGTAGGATTCTGCTTATGGAGCATTGAGTCAAATGCGGAGAGATACGATACTTGTTTCTGTTTATAATGTGTATGTGTATTTGCCTGAACCAACCTGTGACAAATATGGGTATTAGCATTACAGGGACGTCCGGCAACTCCTTTGTGGAGTAGATCTGATCAGGTACCATTGTCAAAGCCAGAGGTGGTGGTGTCTAACACCAAGGATGCTGTGGTGCCCCCAAGGAACTTGCCTGCAAAACGTGTTTTGAGTAAACTAGAGAACATCAACTTGAATCGTTCACCAACCAACAGAGACAAGAATAATTTGCCTGAAACTGTTTCCTGGGCCTCTCTGCCTGCCAACCTCTTGAAGACAGGGAAGGTGTGCTCCTCTTGTGTTTCTTTTGTTTTAATCTTTCAATTTGACATTGTTTACATTCAAATGAACTGATATGTTTTCGAATTTCATCACCCCAATTAGTGTACTACTTTGATGTTACTAGGCTTTAAGCAATTCTTTTCCACCATAGCATCACCAAATTTGTCATTGTTAGGTCGATTGTTTTGTGGTGATTGAATCCATCATTGATTCATGATAAACGCTAGAAAACAGAAAGTCTACCAGATTCTTATGTCAATTATTCTGTCACCATATAATCTTTTCTCCTCTCATATTCCATCATAATTTTACAAGGGAATGCTTAGGAGGAGAAATTTGGCTTCTTTGGTTGCGGCTGAAGCTCAAAAGGAGGCATCTATGGCTGCAAATCTTGTCAAATGCCTAAGGTGATACAGTTTTTGATCCAAAGTATGGCATCTGGTTTTTCTTTCATTAGAATACACAATCAGGGATTCTCTGACTTCCATATTTTATTTCAGTTTGTTTGCTGATATTCGCTCCACTGCCACATCTGAGAACCCTCACCTCTCCCTCACCAAGTTCTTTACTCTCCAACAATTAATTGATCAACCAAATGCTGCAAAAACTTTGAAAGATAAATCAGTTCTGGCATCTCCTCACCCATCTGCACCGGACACAGAGAAATCTAACAAAAAGAAAGGCCTAATTCAGGATAAAAGCACATTAAATTCTCCAAAGCTAATGGAGTTAAGTGGAACTGATAAGGTAGAATGGGCCAAAGGAGATGGTCCTAAAGAGATAAAAGAGCTGCGGGAGATCCTACTTGATGAAACTAGAAATTGGTTCCTGAAATTTTTGGAGGCAGCATTGGATGCTGGATTTCAGATTGGTCCCCAGGAGAAGAAAGGAAAAGGTACAGCAGGGCGAACGATGGAGCCTGACAATCACATAGCCGTCAAATTATCACAACTTAAACTTGCAAATGAATGGCTGGATAAACTAAGAAGCACAATGAGCTCAGATAACAATGGATTAGTGCAAACTGCTGAACGCTTAAAGCAAAAAGTTTATGCTTGTTTACTTTGTCATGTGGACTCAGCTGCATCAGCCCTTGAGAACAGATCTGATCGCATCTGATTCAGCAGAACTGTGGTTTTGGAATATTGATTGTCATCTGTCAATGCAATGTGAATAACTTATATTATTTAAGGTGATTGTTAACCGGGATGACTTGGGCCAAACGAGGTTATTGAGAGTTTGGCCAACCTTATTTAAGTTATGCATGATGTCTCATTTGTGTATAAAGAAGAATAAATCTATTGAAAGTTTCTTGAATACAATGATCTTGTGATGGTGATGCATATGCCATATTATAATTTTATCAAAGTTTGAGAGGATTACCTGCGTCTGCTCAAGGGTCTGTACCCAATACTTGCAGCTTTGTTCCTTCTGCCATGAAAAGGGAGAGTGTCCAAGCTGGAGAGCCAAGGCACATGCAAAATTCCTCAGATTCTTCTTCTGATATCTTTAGCATGTGCCCTGCTTCTCCAGCATGGATTGCCTTCCTTCATCTCCCTCTGCCATCGCCGGATTTCTGACAGCTGGGTGCTAATCAAAACAGAGAAGCATGCTTTATGTGGATTGTTGAGTAATGGGGTACTTGTGTGAGTGATTGCTGCAACAGATCTTATTATGTCTTTTAGCGGACATGTGTTCTGTCAGAGGTCCGACAAAGTAGATTGGCAAGCATTTTGTTGGTTGGTGACTGGTTGTCCTTGTAGGTTTGCTTATATAATAATAATGTTTTATGTATTGTTGTTGAAGCAAATCCATGGGCAAAGACGTGCCTAACCAAACTTGCTCCGGGGTTCATGTGCTGTTGAAGTATGGCCGCCAAAAAGGGGAACTGGAGTCCAAAATCACTAAGTTAATTTTCCCAGATTAGGCAGACAACCCACCAGGCATGTCTAGGAGGTCAAAAGGCTAACTGAAAGTAGCTTAGAACTCATCCATTCAAGAGTCCCAAGAAATGTGGCCTTTTCTATTTAGTTTTGGTGAGGAGCTTTAATGGAAAGAAGATAACCAATGCCTGTTAATAATTCTTTTTTGGTTTACAAGCAGGGAGGGGATAGCCGGGGTTGGGGTTCAAAACCTCAACCGAGCCACTACCATCCAAGGGGCAGGAGTTGGACTTCGACACCTGCTCTTCTACCCCTGGTTGCCCATTAATAGTTTTGCTGACACTAAACCAATCTAATGTTCAATTTTCCAGAACATTTGACACATGACCATATAACTAAATTGTACCCCTTTTTTTCCACACAAAACTTGCAAACAAATGGTTCCCTCGTATTAAAGTAAACGTCACATTCATAGGTCAATGGCTTATAACACGAACAATTGACCGTACAAATACAATAATCGTTGGGTTTTCTGCTGCTTCAAAGTTCAAACTAAGCTAGTATCATTCGCAATAACCTAAAAATTTTAAAAGGATATTGAAGGTTTTCAATACTTTCTAAAAGTCAGGTTTAGACGGCCTGAACGAAGATTAGTTTCTTCCAGGAGAGCCTTGGGGCCAGTATCTCGGATGACGGCAGTTACACCATGAAAGATACGTCTAGATTTCCCACCAAAAATGAGAACATCTCCAGATTCCAGAATGATCTTATCTGCTTTGTCAATATCCCTTTGATCACCATATAGGAATTCTGCTGAATCTCCAACAGAGAAGGATACTACAGGTAATCCTCTGCGTAAACTTTCTTGACTTTCATCTCGATCCTGCAGTCAATGTAAAAATTGGAGTTAGCAATACAACCCCCTTTTATTATTATTATTATTATTATTATTATTATTATTATTATTTATGGTTAGCAATATATGTGGATTTGCTTATATGTTTAAGCCTCAAATGAATGAGTTCTTACTACAAACCTGATGAAGACCCAGTCGTCCAGTTGCTGTATAGAAATTCACAATGCAGATATCAGGTGATATGCTTGGAAGAATTTCTTCAACATTTCTTGCATTAGAATTTCCTTGTATGAGGGCTTGTGAATCTTTGATAGCCTTTCCAACTAGTTCGCAAAATTCATGAGGAATAGCTGGTGGTTTAGCACCATCAACTGACCGATGATCATCATATTTGCTTGTCTCTGGATCCCAATTTTTACCAAGGCACATCATTTTCAAATGCAGCTCTGCTCCATCTCGGTAACCTGGTTGATAAAAACCTCCAGGACCCAAGCCAAGCTCACGGCATTTCTTGACAATTTTGATCTAGAAAGTTTATGAAGAACAAAGATTACAAATAATCACACGGTCCTTATAGAGACTGAGACCAAGTTCAAATAAAAAACCTTAATTTTTAAAATATTTGGTGGCACCAGAAGCAGCCATTTTAATGCAACGATATAAGACAACCCACCAACACAAATTTCAGAGTGAAAGAGAGAAACTGCGAAAGAATGCATTACCTGACAGCTTAAAGACAGGTAATTCTTTAGAATTACCATCCCAGATCTCAATGTTCTTCTATTCTGTCCTTCCAAAGCTCGATTGTTTTCAAGCCGCTTTTCTCTATTCTTCACTAACAAAGATGGTTTTAGCATCACAGGAGTTCCAGTTTCGACCAGAAAAATATCATATGGTTTCACCACTGCTGGGAGCTCAGACCCACCCAGATCAGCAGAGGCTAATGTCTTTTCAGGACTGTTCTCTTGTGAAGGGCTATGTTGAGTACCAAATGGTTTTAGCGTTGCACTAAGGGATTCTTCAACCTGAATTTTTCCCATATCTAGGTGCTCAGACACAAATGGATCAACAACATGTGCTGTTTTTCCAGAACTGTTCTCTTGGGAGAATTTACATAGAATGCCGCCTTTATCTTTGTCAGGCTGCTTAGACTTGCCAATGGAGGAAGTATTCAACTTGGGTGAGAGATCATGAGGTATTGCACTAGGGAATTCTTCGATTTTAACTTTTCCCTTATCTGAGAATGAAGGAGAATCGCTTTTGTGGACTGTAACTGGAGTGCTTTCAGAATCAGCCAGTTCCTGTTTCTGCTTTAGTGCTCCTAACTCAGGCAATTCTTCAATTTTAGCTTTTCCCTTGTCTAAGAATGAAGGAGAATCACTTTTGTGGACTGAAACTGGAGTGCTTTCAGAATCAGCCAGTTCCTGTTTCTGCTTTGGTGCTCCTAACTCAGGCAATTCTTCAATTTTAACTTTTCCCTTGTCTAAGAATGAAGGAGAATCACTTTTGTGGACAGAAACTGGAGTGCTTTCAGAATCAGCCAGTTCCTGTTTCTGCTTTAGTGCTTCTAACTCAGGCAATTCCACATTACCATTTGTCAAAGGCCTCTTTGGTACATATGTACCTCGGGCATGCTTAATATACCTTGAATTACTTTCTGGTTTCTTCTGAGAGCTTCTCCCAGTTGTCCGGGAATTCCCATCCCCACTACAAGAATCATCAACAGAATGCCTTCCGTCTCCAACCTGAAGTTAGCAGCAAAGTAAGAATTAGATCCATAGTGGTGTTGGATATAATCCTATTCATGATATCCAGTGTAAAAGCAAAGCCACACACTACATTCAGCAAATATAAAAGAGATTATATAAAAAATATCATTCTTTTGGACCATCAAAAGAATAAAACCCTCAACTCCTAATCTCTGAATTTCCATTTAAACCCCATGGTTATGACAATATGCTGAATTGCATAAAGTTACTATTTTTCATTTTTCTGGGGTAGAAGGAAAGCAAGCTTCTTTACCGCTTGATGAGTTAAAAGATAAGATTACGTAAAAAAAAAAAAAGGAAGTAAAATAGCAGTATAGCTCTAAATTACCCGCTGCATGTCAAAATTTTCAGAGAACTGAACATTTACAAAATAAGGGGAAAAAAAAAAAGGAACCTTTAAAGATGAAGGAAAAAAGCGCAAAGCCTTACATAGCTGTGAGGACGATCAGAATAGCCCCGGGGACGCTGAGATCTACCTCCACGACCGGAACTGCCTGGAGTCCTCGGAAAGCGGCCGCGATTCATGGTTCACGGAGGCGAATTGAGAAAGAATGCTGGGACTTGGCGGGAAAAGAGGAGAGGAGCTCCAGTTTTGTCATGGAGAAAGAAGAGGAATTATATACTTTAATTGATGGAGAAGGAAAGATGCAGAGAAAGTGGGCCGGAATCTGGATGGCCTCGGTGACTTTTTAATCATGTGAAAAAGTGCTGTGCGCTAACGCCTAGTTGGATCTAGAAAATGTAGGTAAGGTTAAGAATGTAAATTTTTTTATCTGTATTTTATAATTTTTTAAATATATTAAATTAATGTAAGATGAGTTAAAATATGTATTTTCTCTTAAATTGGAAAATTTTATATT
>BPVZ01000233.1:111683-123757 GCA_020521535.1 Rubroshorea leprosula | reverse complement strand
CAATTGATGATTTTTTGGTAATGGCTGCCAACCGTTTTTAATGGTAATGAAACTTGCTTTACCAATACCATACCATATTACCATCTTTAAACTTAATTTTCTTCATTATCAATTAATTCAAGTCATTCAAAATTCAATCTTAAAAACTCAAAATTATCTTAAAAACTTATTTTTTGCATACTGTTCCTCATCATCTTGAAGCATACAAATATATAATTATACAAAATATGCACACATCAAAAAAAAAAAAGAAAAAAGAAAAAAAGAAAGAACTAGCAATAATTGAAAACTTTGTAGAATAAAAAAAAAAAAGGAAAAATATTTGAATGAATGGTAAATTCGGTAATCATATGGTAAAAATGATAATGACCTCCAATACCAATACCGTAGCACAGGTCTAAATGATATTACTACATTACCATTTAGACTTACCATATGATAATTTACCATACCGTTTTCGCTGATAATGGAACGGTACAATGGTAATTGTGGCATTTATGGTATAGTGCCCAACCCTAAGGATGCCTATTTACATTAAAGCAGATCTTAACCTGAAAAATCTATGATGTGTGGCAATAAATCTTTAATGTGTCCATGTTTATTGGTTACATCTCTATTGCATTAAAGAACTAATTTTCCTCATTGTATATTTTCAATTTTTCGGTCGTGAGGTGGGGCTACTAAACCAGCAAACCCCATTTAAAAAAAAAAAAAAAAAAGATTTAAACACAATTTTTGTTTTACATCTTTTGAAATAATTTTACATATTATTTAAATAATTAATTATTTTTATTTATTTAAAACTCATAATATTCTATATATTTAATATCATGTGAAAATTATTTTAAAATGTCATATAAAAATATTGTTTTTATATCACAATATTTTATTTATCATCGTAAATTCTTCATCATTTATGATCATTAATTAGTTAAAATGTCTATTCATTTTTTTATATATTTGATAATAATAAATTATATAATAAAATAATTTTTTTCTTTTTCTAAATCTCACTCAAATTTTGAATTTAAATTTAAAATTTTCAATTTCAAATTTCAAATTTTTAATCAGTAAAACCTTAAGGGATTTAGAATGCCTATGCAAGGAAACAATTTTTTTTTTTTTGTAATTATAAAATTATTTAATCATTTTTTGTTTTAATTTGATGTGGTACGTACAATTAGTTATAAAATTTTGATTGTAATTAAATACTTATTTCAAATTGATTTAATTCTCTTATTTTATCTATTTATAATTATTAAAAAAATTTATTTATTATAATAATTTAAAATTTTCTTTTCATTTTCACCCTTACAATTAAACTAAAAACCCCTAACATATTTTTATCTTTTTTGGCATAATGTTAAATTAAAATACTAATATTTAATATCTTACTAAAAATAAAACATGACATAATGTTACCTTCATTTAGAAAGTGTAACAATTGAATCATACCCAAGTATTAATAATCGAGTCCATACTAAGAAAAGTCATATTATTCACATGTTAATGTAACTTGGATTGGTTTATGGGGCATTAATCTTTTCCCTTTTTTTTTTTCCGATTGGTTAATAGAAATTTTAATATGTAATTAGTCATAAGTAGTGAAAAGTATAAACTAACCCACTAGAATTCAAAACCAAAAACCACAGAGTAATATGCTTTAAAGTTCGGACTAAAAAAAAAAACATCGACTGTCAAGAAAGTAACTCAAAAATTAGAGACAAAATAACCATTTACAGTCCAGGTGACATTTTTTTGATCCAAACTAAAACACGGTATTCTCTTAATTTATATTCATATTCCATTCTTACATACAAACTGGATAAGTAAACCCATATTAAACAACACCTTTGGATCATACATTCTGTATCTTAATGCTCGAGGAGTGCATGTAATAAGCAACTCAAATTACATACGCATCTCAGCAAAGATGTTATTTAAGAACAACAAAAAAATCCACAACGACAAATTGAAATGCATTCCCCCGTTGCTTATACATCACACAGGAATGATGTTACTTTTATTTAGCCAGAAACGACAGTAACAACAATGACTTGAGAATGGTGACCGCCTCTTGATTTTAATGCTGTGAACTAAGCTAACTACTCCGACTGCAACAATTTAAGAGGAAGAGGCGCAGCTAGACCAACAGAGATAAGAGACAAAGGTAACTAAGCATTGCTAACAGAGTTGCTCTTGTTCACAGCTAGCTCCATGGGAGAATTAGTAATACTACCAACAGAGCCGAGGGTCTGGGAGCTCAACTGAGGGCTAGCTGGACAAGCTTCTGGATTACCAGCACTCAGTGCATGGATCGCATTTGAGCTCATCTGTTGCTGGCTCATAGGAGTTCTTTGATTAATTTGCTGTGGACTTGGTTGCTGCTGTGGTTGCTGTTGCTGGGATTGTTGGTTCAGTTGTGGAAGTCCTACTGTTGATGGTGAGCCTACTTGTGAAGGTGGTACAGCAGCCTGTAGTGATGAGGTTGTTTCCGGTTGCTGCTGCAGCAGTTGCTGCTGTTGTAATTGCTGTTGCTGCTGCTGTGGCTGTGATTGGTATTGCTGTAGCTGCTGTAATTGTTGGTGTTGTTGCTGATGTTGTAATTGTTGCTGCTGCATTTGCAAATGTTGCTGTTGCTGTTGCTGCTGCTGCTGCTGCTGCTGCTGCTGTTGCTGTTGCTGTTGATTCCCAAAAAGATTCACCCCTGCCATCATCTTTTGTGGAGCCATAGGCCCCATTGCTGTCCGTTGCATTGGATTCATGTTAGACGGGTTCAAATTCTGCCCCAGCATTGAAAGACCAGGAGAACCCGGTCTGGCACCTGACATAACATTTATGCCTGCCTGAGGAACCCCTAACATGCTTCGATTGGTATGCCTACCAAGTTTTGCCATCAAGGCAGCTTGGGCCTGGGCTGGGTTAATTGATCCTCGTAAATGTTGGCTTATTGCATTAATATTTGAAGTCATCGGGCTACCCATACCAGAAATAGGAGTCATCGGTGCTGAGATTCCTGTTCCTCCTGTTCCTCCTATTCCCCTTGCACCTCCGAATCCCATAGCATTGCCAAGGCCTCCAAACCTGACTGCACTATTGCCTATGTTTCCCATACTTACAGCAGTCCCAACACCCATCATCAATTTCCTCTGCATTGGCTGCTGTGACTGCTGTTGCTGCTGTAAAATCTGAAGTTGAAGAGGAGGCTTGTTGACAATCTGATTACCCAACTGCATGTTTGCATTCTGCCCAATGGCATTCAGATGTGAGAGAGAATTTGTTGTAAGCATCATTGGTGATCTCTGGAATTGTGGATGCTGCTGTTGAATCAAGGAGTGTTGGTTTTGTGGCTGCTGTGGTTGCAGCGGTTGCTGCTGCGGTTGCTGCAGGGTCTGTGGTTGAATTGATGGCTGTTGTTCTAGTTGTGGTGGCCTAGAAGGCATTGAAACCCCAGATAAATGCCCTTGAGACATATGTAAGGCCTGAGAATTTCCAGGAGGCAGCGTCCTTGTGTTTCCAAGTACACTCTGGGATGAGCCTAGAGAAGCATTACCACTACTAGCAGGCTTTGCCACTTCATTTGATGCCTGACTCAAACCAGCTTCTGTGTACTGCTGCATCTCAGCTGCTGAATTATTAGGAAAGAGTGCGGCAGCATTTTGACTGGTTGAGGCAATGTGCATATGGGTTTGTTTAAGCTGGATATTGTCTTCCACAAGAAGCCCAGCATGTTCCATCTGCAAAAGCAAATTATCTTAAATTCAAATGGAAAGAAAAACTGAAAATCTTGAATAAAATTTCTAGACTTTTAAAGAACATACCAATTTACAGAACTGTCGAGCAAGTAAATCTGCATTGTGCTGTTGCAGGATTCAGTCAGATGCAAACATCAGAAAAACAGAAGAGGAATTATTACTTGAATAAGATGGGTTAAATAAAATATCAAACTGCACAAGTATAGAAATTAGATGTTGCTATAATAAAATTAGCTTTGATTTGATAGGGACGATATGAAGTACCAAACCAAGAGAAACTTTATACACAGAACAAATACAGAATTGTCTTCCCAAAAGAACTGCAGTTTCTATGGAAAACAATTTACAGCAGCGCTTTACAGAGCAGAATGTGGACTCCAAAAGACAACATTAATTTTCATTTTCCAAGGAAAAAAAGAAAACAATGGAGACATTTATGATGAGGCAAAAATGTGTTGACAATGACAGGAAAGTCGAGCAAATATTAGTTGATAAATTGGAGACACAGTATGCAACTGAAGCACCAAGACTGTTTTTGGGGGACCCAAATAGAGGAACCAAGATGGACATAAATGCAAATTTAATGATGAATATGACAAGAGAAAACCGCATTAACAATAAATAAACTCCTAGCAAAATAGATCTAAAACATAGAATTCTACTTCAAGGGTTGATTTTAATGGTATAATTAGCAAAGAATCAGCAATTAGGCCATATCCAATAAACTTGAGGCCAAACCCCCTATTTGCACTCTACACATTATTTTTTTCTACAGTCAACACCCTCCATAATTTTCACCCCCAGTCAACACCCTCCATGATTTGAAACCCACAAAAAATCCCAAATTACCAACAAAGTCAGGTTGCAAATAGGAGGTTTGACTATTAATTTTTGGGTTTTTTATGGGTTTTAAGTTATGGAGAGTGTTGACCGGGAGTAAAAATTCTTGAGGGTGTTGACCGCAGGAAAAAATAATGTGCAGGGTGCAAATATGGGGTTTGGCCTAAACTTAAAAGGTGATTCTTCTTAAAAATGAAAAAGGTATTAGGGAAAAGAACTTACAGTATTTGGCAGTGTGGGCAGAAAGTCCTCTGCAGCAAGAATCTCTCCTTCATCCAAGTCTCCATAATGCATGGCTACAGTTCCATCAGTTGGCTTCATTGACATCACCATTCTTGAGTGTAACCTAGTAACTACAGAAACAACATTACCTGTGCAAGTAACATGTTTTAGGGAAGGGATCAACAAAATATTCTAGGACTGGTACCTAAAACAACAAAACAAACCTTGAGGTGTACGATCTTGCTGCAGAAAATTTATGATTCTTGTCTTGCAGTTATTCATGCTGCCACTAACAAGAGACTTTGAAAGTGGCCAGACATCATCTTTGAAGTCCTCATTATTGGATATACCACAGAGGAGAGTCGGTAGTTGCTGAACAGAATATTTGCTGGCTTTTCGGATGGGATAGTCATCAATCTTATTCTTTTTGCAATTAAGTTGATATCTGCAATTGAAACCATGAAACATGTAAAAAAGACAAAAGTATACATATTAAGTCAAGAAAGTCACAAAATATTCAGTAGAACAGCCATTCAGTTGACAGCATACTTCATAGTCACAGCATCAATCTTTGAGAACCTTTCAAGCATTGCTGGATCAGCCATAGGTGAGGTTCCAACTGAGGGGCTGCTTGCATTTAATGGAAGACTCATGTTACTACCACTGGAAGGAGATCCAACTCCACTCATTGCTGGGGTCTTTGGGATGGAATTTGATCTCCGCTTTGCAGCAGCTTGTGTGTGGTGTTGCCACTGCAGGGAATCGTTGGCACTTGAAGTCAAAGATAGGGTCCCACCAACAGCAGGAACTGAGTTGACTGCTGCCTTATCCTTTTGAGATGCTCCAAGTGCAGCAGTTGTTCCAACAGCTCCAAAATGAGGTCCCACTGAGCCACTTGAAAATTCCCCAGATTTTGATGATAATGGAGACTGAGGCAATGCTCCACCAGACAAACGGGGACTTTGCACTGGTTTCCTTTTTAACTGGTCCTCCTTTCTTGCATCCTTCTCAAGATGCTGACTTAAATTATTCCAGGGTGGTTGAGAGAAACCAGATCTCATGAATGCATGCTGTGACAATCGTGGTTGTAGCCGTGATTGCTGCGTGTCCAAATGGTTTGTATCTGTTTCCACTGCTTGCATATTGTTTTTAGTCTGACTTAGATCAGTTCCATTTCCATCCAATTTGTCTGCATCAAATTGCTCTTCCTTAGGACCAAATCTCATGCTTTTCTGTCCTGCAGCAAATGTCATGGCACCAACTTCCTGATTCAGTACCCCTTCAAAAACCTGCTGAGGATACTTTTGGATGCCAGTATTTGGATACTGACCTCTTACCATTTGTTGTGGGAGCAACAAACCATTCTTCCAGTTCATTTCTGCCCCAGGCAGGGCATCCACATGTGGCCCAATTTGTTGTTGCTGAATTCCATCTGGACCCATGGATGTAAGCCTTGATCTTTTATTAAAGTTTGATAGCGGTGATATTTGACCATCTGCATTCTCCCTCTTTCTAGGAAGAGAAGCACCAGAATTCACACTGTCAGCATATGGCATTGCCATATCTTGCCCAGTAGGGGAAACTCCTGATGCATTAACAAAAGAGCCAGACCCTTGATTCTGCATGCTTCTTGTGCTTACAATCCCCATTTGAAAAGAGGGATCTTGCACAAAACTTTTAGGTCTTACCATGTTGGTAGGACAAAGATTTTGAGCATTCAGATTCTCCTGGACATGTGGCATCAAACTCCCTGATGTAATTCCAGCCTCTCCTAACCTGCCATTAGAGGATTCTGTCACTCTATCAATGCAAACCTTCTTTCCGTGGATCTTATAGTTAGATGCGACAGTAACTTCAGGAACCTCCCTCGATCTCTTTCTCCGCAGGCTATACAAAGCAAGATTAAGCTGGAAGTACAAAGTGGTTAAGAGAGAGACACTATGAGGTAATCAAGCAGAAGATATGAAATCACTATCTAAAGGAATTACCTTATTGGGAACAGGATTAGTACAAAGCCTGTCCAATTTAGGTGTAGGATCTAAACAAAGCTGTGGTTGCAAGGCTTTCAATATCTGTGACTCCACTTCCTAAAAGATAAACAGATATATGACATCACATAAAATGTCAAAGAGTTTGTTGAGAATGTAGGGTTGGTTACTCCACTAACCATTAAATCACCATAAGTCCAAGAATTATCTGAGATAGATGGGATATCTTTCACAACATTCTCCAAGGACATCCTAAGGCGAACTTTGTTGACAATAGGGGGCACATCCACAGACAAGACAGTAGATCCTTGTTCAAGCAAAGTTTTCCGATAATCTCGCACCTGCATAAGAAAATTGCCAATTTGAAATTTTCAAGTATAAATGGCACCAAAAATACACTCAATCAATAACACATGTTTCTTTAAGATGTCAAATCCCATTATTTTTAACTCACCTCACATACAAGCATCCCATTAATATATTTGCAAGGAATATCATCCAGAATGTCTCCAGGCAACCGGCCAGATTCAATGGCCTTGAAGTATAAAGCACATAATTGATGAAAGGAAGAGAAAAAAGAATAAGTAAAGCCCATATAGTGAAAGCATAAGAATACGATAAGGAATACAAAAATCAAGTTTTGCAGTTTGTAAGTGGCAACTGGTATCACATGGTTGCTTCAGTAAACTAAGATTAAAAATCTTCCTGAAACCCAAATTATTTCTTTTCCCACAAGTAGAAATGATCCACCTGTATGTCAGTTGACTGTGGCACCAAATGGGTCAGTTATGCTGTTCATCAAAAGTCAATCTTCACCGTCCTTTCCATTATGAATAAATGAGCTTATCTTAAGCCCAAATATAAATGAAAAGATATCTCTTTGGTTCACAAAAATCATACAAACATCTCTTTTCTGATGAGTAAGATCTGAACCAACAACTATCTCAACTCAACGCTTATAAGGAAAAATCATCCCTACCATTTTCATTTGGATGTATGTACAAATGGTAGATAACCAGAGGCTAGATTGAGTGGAACAGCCCTATCTTAACTAGAATTTTCACCTTCCATTACATGAATCATTTGATAAGCACAGCTTCCTTCACTACCAGATAGTGAAGCTCAAGAAAGAGAAAGCAAAATAAATGTAATGAGGGAGATTCAATTTCATAGATAAAAAACTCATTAGGACTAGCAATGAAGTTAACTAAATGCCCAGAAAAGGAAACAAGTAGACACTTACCGAGAAGAGAGTTTCAGATGACTTATCATATGGATGTAACTTTACACTATCTTGAATGTTAGCCTGATATGAAGTCTCATTCTGAAAATCCAAGAATCATAGAAATTTAAGAGCCAGATACCAGATTTGGCAGGAAGAATCTACTCATTATCTAGTCATTAACTTAGTACAACTGAATCTTATAAACAAACCTCTGACGGTTTTCCAATAGAATATCCTTCAGGGTAGAGGTTTAACGTGAAGGAAATTTCATGGTCTGTCAAAACATGAAAGAAGCAATACACAGTCAGGATACAAACAAACTAAGGTAACCAAACAAAGTTAATGTTAACTCTAACCTGCAGGAATAGCAAACCCTTCTTGTTGAGACACCACAGCCACACAGTCTCTGCCCTCAATGATGTCACCCTATATCATGATAAAATCCGAATTATCAGACAAAAAAAGCATGCAGAATATTCCACAAGATTTTCTATCCTTAAGTGCCTATTTATGCCTACAGAAACAACTTAGAACCTAGGAAACTAAAAGAAATATTTAAATCACCTAGATACAAAGAAGGGGAATAAAACTAAACTTTCTATTTATTTTCAGAGTTTTAATAATTCTGCCAGAAACAAAGGCTCAACTAGTTGAGACAGAAGGTTTAAGGTTTATAAATTTTTTTCTACCCAGATTCAAACTTCAATATTTACTTTTACTGCATTCGTAGAGCACTCAAATAGAACCTAAAAAGAGGTCATGAATAGAACACAGATTGCTGAACAGTCAATAGCAGCATATCCACATGTCCACTTAAACACATTTTGAGCATCACTTGACAAAGTAGCCAAAAGAAATTAAAGCCGATAAACTGAAAACTCATTTATGTTCTAAACCTTTTATGATGTACAAGTTTTCAAACCTAGGAACTTCACACCATCCCCAGCCACTTGCCAATGCCTTCAACTTTCAAGGTCTTAATATACTATCTTCATACCAAAAAATTTAAGAAGAAATTCTCAATAGATCATCAATCTTCAATTACACCCTCCATTCTGATACGAATAATGTTTACAAATTTTAAAAAGGAAGAAATCCCATTAACCATACAAACAATTTCACCACAGCTAAGTTGCCAGAAACCATATATGAATAAAAGCAAAACTGTAGATCAGATTTTTAAAATCTCATATTATTAACACTAGGATTCACAGCCAAGGAGGGAATGCCACCTTTCCATCCGAAATGCAGTAATGTAGGACTGACTCATCTATGCTTTGCAGATGATTTACTAGCATTCACAGATGGTTCAGCAAGAGCAATAGGTGCTGTTGATTCTATATTGAGACAATTTTATTTGGCCATGGGTTCGAAGGTGAACTACCATAAGTCAGAAATTTTTTGCTGTGGAATGCAACCTGATGTAATAAGGGAGCCAGCTGATTTGTGTGGCTTCAAGGTGGGAACCCTTCCTGTTAGATACCTTGGGGTACCAGTTATAACTGGAAGACTAACAGATGCTGCTTTAAAGCCTCTCATCACAAAAATAACTGATAAAATCAGTTCATGGACTTCCAGATATCTGTCATTTGCAGAGAGATTGCAGCTTATTTCATCTGTTCTTCAAAGCATAACAAATTTTTGGTGTTCTATTTTCATTCTGCCAAAAAGAGTAATTAAATCAGTGGAGGGAATTTGCAACGCTTTTCTTTGGAAAGGTAGAGGAGCCAAGGCAAGTTGGGAAACAGTATGTCAACCAAAGATGGAAGGAGGATTAGGCCTGAAGCCTTTGCAAAATTGGAATGTGGCCCACATTTTGCGATTTATTTGGCTGCTTTTCACCAAGGCAGGCTCTATTTGGGTGGCATGGGTGCAAACACATTTGCTTAAAGAAAAGAGTTTTCGTCAGTAGGAATTCCAGCAGACACTACTTGGAGTTGGAGAAAAACCCTAAAACTTAGAACATATGCTGGACCTCTGGTGAAGCATAGGATACAGAAAGGTGACACTATTTTTCTCTGGTATGATTCTTCGCATCCCAAGGGACCTCTTATTGAAGTATATGGGCAGAAAATTATACAGGATGCAGCCATTCCCTCTCAAGCAAAACTGTCTCATGTAATCCAGGGGGATTATTGGAAATGGCCTCCTGCTAGGTCCCCTGAACTGCTACAGATTCAAATTGCGTTGTGTGGAACATTATATCCTAATCAGGCCATGGAGGAATGAGGATCAGGTTATTTGGTTGGCTTCTCCATCAGGTTCTTTTCGAACAGGTGCTACTTGGAACTTCCTTAGAGAAAAAAGATCTAAGGTACCCTGGTTCAGACTCATTTGGTACTCAAATTCTATTCCCAAACATAGTTTTATTGCTTGGCTGGCTATATTAGATAGACTCTCTACCAGGTCTAGACAGAAAAATTGGTCTTCTTCCATTGATGACACTTGTGTGCTATGAGGGAATGCAAGTGAAACTAGGAACCATCTCTTCTTCTCCTGTCCCTACACTACTCATATATGGGAAAAGATTTCTTCTATGCTGGAAATCCCATTAAACTGTGTTTGGTGAGATGCTTTGGATTCGCTATGTAAGAGAGTGAAACATAAGGCTTTGTACAGCTCTCTTCTTAAATTAGGTTGGTGTGCATCAATATATCATATCTGGATTGAAAGAAACAGTAGGATACATGGACAGCTATACAGATCTCCTTCTGCAATAATTGATATGATTCAAATGGATATCCGAGACAGAGTACTAAGGTCTGTAAAGGAAAGGTCTTCTCTCATGTCAAGGCGAATTGCAGCTCAATGGGGATTAGAAATTTTATGTACAGCTAAGGTTTGAACATACAGTAGTTTAGGAGTTGTTTCATTCTTTGTACTGACATTAGTAGCAGCCTCAACCAAAAGAGCTGCTTTGTGTAAATTGTGGTGATTTTGGTAATAAATTCACATTTTACCAAAAACACTAGGATTCAAACAAATTTCTCTTAGAAAAAGAAAAGAACGGCTTCCCTATAAGTTCACGCATAGATCTCATGCAACAGATTTCATGAAACAAATAAATAACACGAAAAAGCAAAACCCAAAATTATTCCTCTTCCTTCTTCTCGAGCAAGTTTTCTCCTCTTTTTCTCCAATTTCCCAGAGTGATTGAGTATGAGAATATTTACCTGGAGCTTTCGAACTGGCAAACTCTCCCTGGAATTTTCAGTAGAATCATCAACTGAAGCCTCTGATTGAAGAGAAGGTTTTGGCCGGAATCTAGTACCGGTTTTTGAGACCTTGAAAGAGACACCCATTTGGATCTTATTGATGCTCGGATAATGAAATAGTGAAGAAAAACGCCAAAAACTAAAATAAAACTTATTATTTCTAAAACCCAGAAGGAGGTTCCAAAGACTTTGCTGTTTAACTTTATTATTTGGAACAAAAGCAAGAGGAAGCAGAGCCCAGAAAACTGCAGGAAACGAAAGAGAAAACCTTTAGAACAAAGATTTAGTTTTTCGGGACCTCAAACGGAACCCAAGTCGAGTTTTGAAACAATTAAAGTCTCCAACGCATCAAACAAGAGACCCACAAGCTTATTTGAAGAATCTGAGATTTCAAGCTCGTTTGGATCATGGAGGGAGAAAGAAAATCAGAGAAAATTACAATTATAACAACGAAAACATCAGCATCTTTCAGGAAGCTGATTGAATTGAATACGTAAATTTGGGAAACTGGGCGGTGATTGAATTGAGAAAAAAGGTGAGAAAAGTAGCCGGGCAAAAAGGAAACCCTAACAAGGGATGTCAGTTAGTTCAGTTGGGTGCATCTGAGAATAAGATTGCGAACCCTAAATTCTACAGAAGAAGAGGAGAAAAAAGACCCAATTCCATGTGGAGCCATGGATTTTATTTCTTCAATCAAAAACTGTGGATTCTGCTTGGGTATTTTTAGACAGCGTTTGGCTGCTGGCTGCCCCTCTTTTTCTCCTTATTTTGTTGGCGCTTTTTTTTTTTTTTTTTTTTTTCTAGCTACTATAACTTAAGATCAAGATCT
>BPVZ01000233.1:96011-111583 GCA_020521535.1 Rubroshorea leprosula | reverse complement strand
CCTCCAAGTGTTGAACAATAAAATTTTTTATTAAAGAGTTATAAATGTTAAATTAACATAAAATTGACATGCATAATCTATATAAATAAAATTTTTAATTTAATATTAATTTTTGAAAATACTAATTGTTGCCTCCAAAATCTCCCTTTCTAGCTGCATGGCAAATAAAATTGAAAAATCATGCCATTCACTTTACTCAAAGTGAGAAAAAAAGATTCTTAGTGACCTTCACTATTTCGAAGTGTGGAACTCAGCTACAAGTCGATGAAAGAATACCGGTTAAATAATTATGAGATGCGCTCTGGTCAAACGATTGTTGTAGAAACGATGGTACATTCTGTATAAAAGTTTATAAATAATTGTTCTAAAAGAACATCAAGAACTTCCCACAACTAGAGCCAAAATATTAGTTTGCTGATCAAAATAAAAGAGAAAAATAAAGAAAAAGAGCAAAAAGAAAGTGCATCGTAGGAAAACTAAATTACAAAAAAGAGGCGTGATGCTGCTGCAAAAGCATGAAAACATAGAAAACGAAATAAAAACTGAAGTATAAAACTAAGTTTAAAAGAAGTTAGGAAGATGAATTTTGGGGCAAAATGCAATAAATTGAATTACAGAAAACTAAATACATCGAGTGGAGATGTTCACAATGAAATAACAAAAACTAGAATTAAAACTAATGGCAGTGCAGAGCTAAATACTTAACTAGGACAGCTATTTAAGAAAGTTGGATCTAAACTAAGATTTTGCTTGTAAAACTAAAATGTAAATAACGTTGGGCTAATTATGTGAAAGGCTAGTCTTTTGCTTGATCCTATCATTAGGTATTTATAGTACCTTGGCAGCATAGTGGAGATCTGTGGCAGCAATTTTGAAAAACCAATGGCAACATGAAATTTGAAATAAATCAATTTATCTGTTGGTATTATCGATAATCCTCCTAAAAGTTCACAATAAGCGAACGGTTTTACTAGTCGCTATAGAAATAACCACTCAACCTTACCAGAAAAATTTACTCCAACTATTTTTAGCCGATGAAATTCTTGTTAACATAGATGGCACATGGCACCATTCTATTTTTTTGCAAAAATGAGTGTAAACACTAATTAAAAAATAAATTTTAAGACAAATACTTTAAAAAAGATTTGAAAATGATGATCTACTCTACACCATCTTTCTTATGTTATATACAAACTGGTACAAATTAGAACAATTTATCACAATACACAACCTAACAACAACCTGGAGAAAACCCACTGCTGTGGAGTCTCAGCATGCAAGTCTCTAACCAATTTCAATACAATTCTCGAATAATATTGTAGATGAACCAAGGCACCATAAGAAATAAGTTTGAAGGCCAAAACCCCTTTTTTAAAAAATAAGTTCGAGGGTGAAATTAGGGGTTTCCTCTCTCTATAACTTAATATCATCTTTTCTGCAGGTATTTTTATTTATTTACTTATTTTTTATAACCATCTTTTCAGCGGATTTGACTCTTATTTTTTGTTTTAACCAATTACGTCCTCAAACCCTTTTTTTTTTTGGTCAAAGTCTGAACAGGCTGGGATACCATACACATTGTCGACTTAGAGTTACAAGTCCAAGTGCAAAGAAAAAGTGGAAGAAAGAATGGACCATTTAACATAGAACACATATTAATATCACTTGACTCAGTAGGCCCACCTTTCATATTAAGATAATTACAGCATTTTCTCTTTCTTTGCATTAAAAAAAGGCAAAAGTATTTTGTTGGAGCATGAACAATGTTGTCGATCTCATAGCAAGAGGCAGAATGTTCATAGCAGAACCAGAGATTTCAATACACTCTGAAGACTCTACAAGTTCCTCTTGGATCTACATTTTGCGTATTATATATTCCCTCTCAAACAGAAAAAACTCCTGAACTAGGAATAACAATTTACTATCAGTCTGAATCAAATCATATCAAATCAAATCAAAGATATACCTCAAAGGTCATGGCAATGTAATGATTAGCTTTTAGAGCAATTCGAAATGAGGAAAATCATGGAAAAGTCCAATTCAAAGAGCTAGATAACAAGAAATGTCATGTGTTCTCGTGATTTTGGTAAATCTATATTTCTCAACGTTATTAGGATCCTTTATCGTGTAAAGTCAAAATATCAGCAATGCACTTTAATCTTTATACCTAAAACTAGAGAATAAATAAAGGGTTACTACATAAAAAGGTATAATTTTATGTTTTACAATTATAGTTCTCAAGTTTATACACATGTTACCGTTAGTGAGGTTTTTCCAACATCCAAACACCTTGATGATTAGTATAAAATGGTGAAGGTATTGTAGATGAACCCGTGTACGCATTCTTGGATATCTCCCATTTTATTAGTAGGAAGATTATTATTTAAACAGCAAAGCACACATAACTAGTTAACTGAGATAATATTAATGATAATATTATTATTAGAGAAAACAGAAAATCAAGACGTCTAATTCCAACCACAAGATAATGCAGGTCTCACCTAGATTATTTTCAACCTAAAGACAGTATATGTCCCACCTAGTTATTATATTATATCATATGGTTAGAATTTGACACCCTAACATTTTTAATGTTCGAGTGTCCTAATTTTCACTTTTCTGACATCATTATTAGATTATTAAGGTTAAAGTTTAAAGAGACAAAAGGCAAAGATGGGAATGGAGAACGGTAGTGGGGATTCTTGTGAAATCCCATTTTCCATAGGCACATTAACTCCTTCACTATGTAAAAAAAAAAAGGAAAAAAAAAAAAGGTTAAATAGCTTGCATCCGGAAACTCCAACCTAAAGAATGCTCTAGAGCGAGAGGTCTAAGTATAATTAAACTTAAATGAAGAGGAAGGGGAAAACGAATTTGACAAGGAATGGTGGGTATAATAAATTATACTTCTCTCTTCACATAAAATCAAAATTATTCCTGAACTTCCCGGCAGTTGTTGCGGACTAAACAAATGGAGGAACCCATTTTCAGGGCTGGAGACTAATTCAATCAGCTCATCATGGTTCTCAGGTGGATTACCAAACTGCATGAGGGAAACAGAAACCTGCAGGTGAATTGATATCCCATAAAAAAATATAAGCATAGTTGAAGAAATCCGACTTTGCGGCACCTTTTGATCTAATTCAACTTCTTTTGATAATTTGACTCTCACTCTCTTATGGGGGATGATTGATGAACTGATAGAACAATAATCAGTATGCTTTTTGAACCAAGCATGTATACAAGGTCTACTTAATGGAGAAAAACAGAGACATTCAGAATAGGATTGCATACTTGCTTCAGTCTAAAAGCAGTTCAACTACATACTCTACAGATCTGGTTTTTGGTCTCCCAAGCACCCCTTTAATATTAAGAAAGTTTTAATTTTGTTAATGCTTCCTCTTCAAAATGAAAATTTTGAGTTATGAAACAAGTGCCTGCTACATAACTAACTAAACTCAAATAGCATAGCTATTATGGTCCATGATTTTTTTTTTCAATCAGCATGGTTCATGATCAAGAAACTCAGTTAATTGTACTTCTCAAGAGCTACTGCTTACTCTCTTTCATTCAACAAGGCAGCTTTTGCTTTTAATCCACTTCATCGAAGCACCTATATAAAGAAGTGAAAAGCATACCTGCAAAGAACAAAGAATGACTTCAGGTAAACAACACCTGCGACAAAGGCCCTGAACAATGTATGTTGCTGGGCCTTCTAAAGAACCATCTTTGCTTGAATACCAAGCATCTAATCGAGATATCTCCATTGTAACCCCAGCTTGGAATCAAACAAGCTCACCTGCAGTAAAAAGTTCAATCAAATCATACACAATGATATCATTAGATCATTGTTCATGTTGTTGCAGGGTAATAATTCTTTTTTATACTGATGGCACTACTGATGGAAGGAGCAAATACTGATGGCAATATATTGATGAAAAGAAGGATGATAAAGTTTAGAAAAAATGCATTTCACAAGGAAAGAAATGTATACACAAGTGTACCTCCCAGTCTGAGCAAACTGAAAGGATCCGCTTTAGACTGTTACATTGGGCTGCATACACAGCTGCTTCATACTTTCCGCCATCCTGTTCAGCAATTTTCTGGAGCGAGACCCTTATCAGTCCCATACCTAGTGATCTTGTGCATCAAAAACCAATTCATATGCATCGAAGAAGTGGTGGAAAACTTGCCACCAAATATTGTGAAAATCACAAATGGGAATATTTATGAGTGCAAAAGCACATGCTATAGGCACTAAAGGATGATATATAACCTCAACAACTTCCAGACAAAAAACACTACAGTAGGTATTGAATATCTAAAGGACAATTTTTTTCTCATCAGCAAAACAAAGATAATATTATTAAAGAAAGTACAAAAAGGGTACTCCAATCCTTACAAATCACAACTTGTTAACATTTATGATCTATCTCAAATTATAATAGCACTACAGGAAATAATAAAAGTGGTAAAAAGAACTCTTTGATAGTCATTTTGATACTTACCTCTGATGCACAATAGGAAGCCCATTTCCAAAGGCACCATTGGTGACCAATGCCATTTTCCAGTTCAGTGGCTTGCAGCACTCTATTTTCCCATTCTTCTTCAAGGCTTCAACAGAAGAAAATAGGTCCAATCCTCCAAATGGGCATAAAGTTGCAGCTCTCCATGGCTGCAAAAGAAGTGGAAAAAAGGGGAACTGGTTCTAAAACAGCATTCTAAAACCGAATAGCATGTTGCACAACTTTCCCCACCTCTGAATACCTGTCCGGCAGATTGGCAAAGATCACATGCTTCTTCTATTCTTCCAGCCCTTAATAGAGTCAAGATATCCTCTGAAAGAGATTCATCTTGTTTCTGTCAAGGAAAAACCATTACTGTTAGATTAAATTTAAAATAAAGACATGTATTTGTGCATGCATGTGTATTTATCTGCATTTGACTATTTGCACATCAAAACGAACATAAACACATCTAAAATTGACAGACAACATGTAAGTAAAATAAATTTATAACTTAAAAGGTTTCTAAGACAATTTTATGAGATAGTACTATTTCATCAGGCAGCTGATAAGCATGTTCATAGGCATGTTGTGCACTTGCACGCATCATTTCTGCATTTTGCAACTAGAAAATATAAACGCCATATCTTGCAACAGCAGATAAGGGCAAAATTAAAACAAGTTTCATAAAATTTTTAACAGTTTTGTGAGAGAGTACTCTGCAATGAAGTAGCTGATGTGCATGTTCCTTGTTGGAGAATGAATGTCTGTTGTAAGTCTTATGTGTGTGTTTCTACACATATACATGTGTTTGTGATGTGCTTGTACACAGAAACAAATATTGTACCACAATTTGCATGCGTCAATAAATGATAAAGCAGCAGATAATAGGAAACAAGAATTTATCTTAGACAGTTCTATCCGAGAGATACTTTGCCATCAGGTAGCAGATGTGCATGTTCCCTTGTTGGAGCATCAAAATCCAAGTGGTGAACAGTGTTTGCAGCAGAAACACCTTTTCTAAGAAATCGTTGGGTGTGGTACCAAACACCAGAGTTTGGAAGATAAGTCCCTACATGAGATCCTCGCACCTGAAAAAATAAAAAGTATTGTGTTAAACAATTCCAATGAATTACTGTGCATAATGCATATTCCTGGCGTTTGAGGCATCATCATGAGCCATCTTTTCCAAGAAAAAGAGAAAAAGAAAAACTGTAGTGCAATGGAACTGATAAAAAGATCTTCATTTTTTTTTTTTTTTGGTTGATGAGACTGTTAGTCTACAAATTAGTCTATCTTGAAAGAGTAAAAGAACCATCAGTGTCTGGATCAATCAAGTTCAAGGATCAAATGCTTTTGGAGGTATTAGCATGATATGCTAATACAGAAAATATAATATAACTTCCATAATCCTTATTGAATTTTCAAGGATGAAGTGCTTTGTTTCACCAATGATAAACAAGAGATAGTGATTGGTTATAATCTAAACTAACAAATTTTGCAAAAACTAATCACCTTGCTTTCCAGATCAAGGGCCTTGGAGGCCAACTGTTCTAACCATTGAACAATACAAAGGCATAACTGTGCAGTATGGTCATTCACAACGAACTGGCATGCCTCTAAATGTGAAGTTGGAGGGGACTGCCATAAATCACCAAATATAAATATAAATTCGAGCAAACCTTTCAAATATAAAATTTAGCCAAAGACAGCACTATCCAAATAAAACGACGGCTGTCAAGAAGGAAATTTTGGGGAAAAATAAATTCCAGGATTAGCTCTTAAGGAGGTTCTTTGGCCACTGTAAGAAAAATGGTAACCATCATAAAAAAAAAATAATAATAAAATAAATAAATAAAGGCCCAAAGCTCATCAGACAATATTTGTGAAAATTATCTCTCCCCCAAAACCCAACAAAACTATTGAAAAAAAAGAAAGGAGAAAGGAGGAATCAAGACCATTTCACAGGAGATGATGAATAACCTAAGTGAACATATTAAAAAAAAATAGAAGATAAAGAAACCTATAGTATGAAATGCATTACAAAGATTATCAATAACTTAATGATGCATTTCAAAGATTATCAATAACTTAATAATCAATCCATCAAATAACTCAACAATCAAAATGCCCTTATTAATACTAAGAAACCAATTTTTAAAACAACTTTTTGAGGTTAGAGAAGCATTGCCTTTGCCATAAAGGGGCCACAAAAGAGACCAAGTGGCAGCTTCATCAAGCAGGAGTTGAGCCTTCTGCCTCATCATTTTGTCCTCTCCAAACCGATGTGGTATGTTAGATCCATATCTGTACAAAAAACAGAACAACTTGGTGTCAATAGCCACCTAGTGTGTTGATGTGAACTATTTAACACAGCAAACTACAAAAAGATTACTTCTGATGTTTTGATAATCTTCAGAAACAGAAGTCTGCTTCCAACATTGAATGCTAGTGAATCAACAGACAATTTTACATACAATTACATCCTTAAAGTTTGATAGTTTTCAGAAACTTGAGTTTGTAAATACTATACAAATTGCAAAACTGCTTTACTTGTAGTGACATCATTTTACCGTTTAATTGCTAACAAAAAAAAAGATTTTACTGTTCAATAAGACTGAGCTTACTATTTCCTTCACCTTCAAGTTATAATTTTATAGAAAAAAGGTGTCACCATGAGAAAAATCTAAGAAGGCTCATTTCAATAAATTATACTTTAAACAAAGTACTACAATTCTCAAATACCATAGGGAAGGACAGTGACTGTAAAGAAAAAAAATTCTAGGAAAATTGTAAATGTAACCATACACAACTAAAATTACAAGTCAAGAAATGTCTGCCTGCACTACATGAGGTACTTATGCCAACTTATACATATCTTCCACAGTATGAAACACACCTGATCAACTCTGAAACATCACGGCCTGATCTCTCAAATCTTAAAATCAGATCAGGAATAGGCATTAAACCTGCTAAAAGGAAAAAATTATGATGAAAGAGAATAACATGGATTCTTCATCAAGAAATGCAAGGAACGGTATTATAATTCTAAGTTATTTGGAATTTAATACAAACTTTATTTTCTTTTAAGCTAATTGTACAATGCCCATTTCAGCTGGCCACGCAGATCAAAAATGATATTTAGACCCTGGTTGGATCAAACAAAAGTAACTGAGAAAGTGGCTTTTATTTATCTTCTATGTACCAAACAGACCCCATTATTATATCTATAACAGCTTGCTTCACAAAACAGCTATTGAAATTACTGGTTCCTGTCTGAAAATAAGTAGCAGAACATAAAGGCAAGACTTAAAATCTCTATAGCTTATCTAGATTAATTGTATATTAAGAAAGTCACTGCTTTATTGTATACAGTTAACTGGAAAATAATAAACCACTATGAAGAAAGAAATTTTTGCTGACCTAAATATGGGAGAAGAACAAAAAAAGGAAAAAAAAATATCTTAACTAATCCATGTGAACCAAAAATAGTAACAGAAAGATGAATTTATAAGACACAACATATTTCACACACTAAAGAAGTCACCATGCCCAACATTCAAATGGCTAAAAGTACAAAATTTACAACCTTAGTCAAAGATACATAGAGGAGTTTGTTCAGAATAAATTATGAAAAATGAGTTCTCAAGCTGATCAGTCATGAAAGCCTAACATCACTGTAGGATTTCTTTCTGCTCTCACTGCAGTCAAATTCCATATTAGTGTCCTAACATAGTTGGTCATTTCAAAACATTCACATGCATTGCCTTTCACACATATTCTCCACATCATGAAAAACTAGTTTCATCTTTGTCATGGCTTCTAATAATCCTCCACTTAACCCCCAGATAATTGAATCATGCAACATTTGAAAAGGTTAAGAGTGCAAGAACTGAAGCACAATTCTTTGAACATATAAATGTCTATTAACTCATCTCCTTCCATCAGTTTTGCAGTATCTACATATCCCATCCATACCCAATTTAATCCACAAAGCTACAATTTCAACTTAAAGCTCACCTACTCCTGCGCTAGGCACAGCTCAAGACTATAAACACTCCCAGCAATCATAAAATGTTTTTATCAAAAACTAACTTAGCTAAAAGCAGCAAAAGCAAATTAAATATAGAAACTTTAAATTTTGAGAAGTATGCTTAATACTAATTGGTTAAATGCCTATTTTAGTCCCTCAACTTTAGGGTTTTGCATAGTTTTTGTCCCTCAACTATTTTAAGCACTTTTTTTATCCTCAACTCTAAAAAATGCACTTTTTTGTCCCTCTGCCAATTAATCCATTAAGTCTGTCCACACATGCATATTCTTAGTTTTTAGTTCAGACTAAAAATGTGCATATACTATAAGTTTAGGAACCAAAAATGTGCATTTTTAAAAGTTCAGGGACATAAACTGTACAAAATCCTAAAGTTGAGGGACTAAAATTGGCATTCAACTATAGTATTTACTTCGGGCACCTTGAAGAGTAGAATCAAGTAACGAAACAAATAAGGCAAAGCTTGTTTCTCCACTATCAGCCAATGATTCATCCTCAATCTTGCTAGATTTTAATGACACACTTCCCACCCAACGCATTGAGTCACTGCCAACATCAGCCTGTGGGATTCCACAAGGATCAATGGACAATTTCCTTTTTGATTGTGTCCTGGCCAGTGTTTCCACTGACTGTTTAACTTCAAAGCTTTCAACCTCTGGTTTGATGTTTTCAAGAAGAAGTATAGCATTTGTTGGGCTGTGGGTGTTCTGTCCATCATACAACAACGTAGCTTCATTGAACTTTGATATGTCACTTTCCTGACGGGGAGATATGCTTGAAGTTAAGTTTCTTTTCCTGTAAATATCACAAACTTAAATAAAATCATGGGTAAGGGAGAACAAAATAAAATAAGATCATTTAAGAACTCACATGGCAATATGAGATTCGAAAGGAACAATAATGCAAAACCCATATTCACTGCAAATCATTTGTCTTCACCTTTGTTTGTGAACGCATGCGCAAGCACGTGTGGTTTAGTAAAACTAGAAAAAAAGTTAAGCCTTAAGTTTTATCCATTTCCTTTTCAAAAAAATGTTTTGCATATTCTTCAACAATTCAATAATACTCCATTCGTAAAGAATTTTTGATTCTTTCAATATGTAATTCATCTTACAAGTAATCCAATCCTAAAAGTAATCTAAAATCCCAAAATGCATCCACATTCGAGAACTTAATCCCACTGACTATTCATGAACAAACTCCACCAGCTAAAGTCTAACTAATAGCAGTAGAATTATCAAATAAACCCCAGTGTCATCACCCCCATTAATTGCTTGATTTCCACACAACCCCAAAAAATAAAGAAAACTGGAAAGCCCCAACATGACCACCGAGACACAAGATACATCAATGTTTCACAAACACACAAATGTATATGCATGTATCTGCATGCCCAATAGTCCAGTAACACATAATTCCACGCACTAGTAACGGCGAAAAACAAAATTAAGTGTCAGAAATATACCCGTAACGGCGATACCGTTCTCTAATGGTGAGATCTTCAGGGTCGAAGTAGCTCGGTGAGGTCTCCATTTCAACGTCCATATTCTGATTAAGACGAGAGATTTCAGGTAATGCTGAATACTGAGTGCCGAAACAGAATACAGAGCTGGAATTGCAGAAGAATTGAAGTTAAACCCTAGAAAAAGCTTTAAAGCGCGGGAATGAGCAGAGGAAGAAGGGATTTTCTTTTCTTTTCTTTTCTTTTCTTTTCTCCATGGGAGGTGAGGTCAAGGACAAACGCACCGTTTCGATTTTTGGAAATAAAATGAAAATTGTAAATACTTTGCGTAATGGCATTATTGTTATTTTGAGAAAATATAGGACATTTATGTCATTACGAGCCCGTAGTTCATAAGACCCAGCCCAGCCCACTGGAACAGTATCTTATGGAGCCACTGTTGATTGCTGCGCCGATCTTGGAGATTGTGAAAATGAAAATTATTAAAAGATAATTTTGTTGTGTATAATTTTTTGGCAAAACACTACATTAATCCCTTAAACTTACCTCAGATTCTTAATTAAACTTCTAAACTTTTATTGAAGCAAATAAGCCACTAAATTTAGCAATCTTAACAATTTAATCTTTTCTTTTATGACACATTTAATATCTATTTATATCTCACTTACACTAATAAAGTACTGATATATCATTTGATATATCATTATCTACATGGAGTGTATTCATCTTATCTACACAAATAAAGTACAAACATGTTTTTCTTCTTTTTTTTTTTTTGATATTAACCTTCTAATAATTGATAATTACATTAGATCTTGATTAATCTGAAATCAAATTGTTTTAAACCCCATATGGAGGAAACTCTCACTACATCTGTTACTCCAATCACAATATTCGAACTCAAGACCTTAATGGAAGAAACTTTCTCAGCACATGTTTCTTCATTTACAAGATTTGGACTCAATATATTATTTAAGAAAAATTAAACTCATTCCATTGAGACCGATAGGTCATTAATACAAACATGTATTAAATTTACCCACTATAAAAAATAATTAAATTACCCAAATTACCAAATTTAAGAACTTATTTACATCAATAAAAGTTTAAGAATTTAATAGAGAATCTGATATTAGTTTGGGGGCTTAACTTAGAGTTTTACCTAATTTTTTATATAACTTTATGCACTATTTAATGATTAAGTTTTTTTACTTTAGAAAACTTTAATATTACATACCCTACTCATATAATGACATTTAAAAAATTATAAATAAAAATAATACAAATGAATTGTTCACTTATCGTTACTCTTACGAGAAAGCAGGGGACTTCCCGTGATAAGCATGAGCAAAAATTAACATCTTTCACGCTCAGTAACTTTGTTAAGGTTAGGAGCAGAACGGCTTCACCTGAATGATATTTCAGTTTCTCCATAGGGGACTGTTTTTGAGGCATTGCAATATAGAATATGGAGTCCATGAGCTCTGGCAACATCATCCATGGTGATATAGTACGTACATCCATAATTACGATAACAAAAATTGCACAAGAAATAGCTTTCTTCCTTATCTAGAACTCAAAATAGACATCATTTGCAAATGTGTATATGCTATTTGAACAGCCACCATAAGGTGTAAATAAGCGAAATTACATTAAGAAGCTTCCTAGATATTTAGGAATGAAACGAGATCTGCAAACATAAAATATTGATACAATCGGCAAACATTTGCTATAAGATAATGCAGGGTGAGAACTTCACCATTGGGTAAAGAGGGAAACACTTAAAAAGCCTCCTAGAACTTTTGAACTCACAAAAGACCTGCAAGGGCAGGAAACAAGGGGTATATGACACCAACTTATTTTATTACTTTATTGATAGTACATCAGCTGCTGGGCAGCAGCAACATTCTGGAACCCTCCATCATATATTGCTTGGCTTGCTCCAGCAGCACCTACTCCCATTGTTGCACCTTTAAGAGAATGCTGTCCCTGAGGATGCATCAGGGCATGAACACCGCCCATCTTGCTCATAGCAAGTTGTCGCTCATAGGTTAGAAGGTCAGTGGCCGAGAACCCGGGCAAAGGTAGAGCTGCAGCTGCAGGTGGGGGGAGCGGGTTTGAACTCGTTCCTGGTGGAGTGGGCTTGCTGCCCCATGAACACTAAAATAGCAAAACTTAAATGTGAATTTCCAATTGCACAAAATGCTTAGTGAGAGAGAGAGAGAGAGACTGCAACCATATCAGCCAAATAGTTTAATTGACAAAAAGACATCACATGACTCAAGGGAGATAAAAAGATTAATCATCTCAGAATTAAATTACCTAACTGGGAAAATTTTATCAAATTTTTTTATATACAACAAGGAATTTGGACAAGCAAACAAGCTCTGGCCTCTCACTCAAAGAGTAAACTACCATACACTTGCTTAAACAATTAAACCATACAAGGCTCATTAGGACATCTTACACATTTTTTTTCTTCAAGACAAAAATAATAATAATAATAATAAAATAAAATAAAATCGTTAAAGCTAAGAGAAGAGAAACACACCTTAATTTGTCTGCTACAGAGAAATGACTGAGTGTTCCCCATCTGAATAGCCAGAGCTGCTTCGGCATGAGTACTGTATCTTACAAAACCAAAGCCTTTCTGGACTCGTACCTCCTCAATCACTCCAGCGCCAAGAGCATGGAAGTGGATGTGAAGTTCTGACTGAGAGACCTGCAGGTCAGTTGAATACAAATTATTCAAGGATTGCCTAACAATCAGTTTACACTCTACCATGCTGCCCATATACAAGCAATCCACAGGAGCTTTATAGCTCACCAGACACAAGCCACCCCTCACAATGACAATGATGTTCCCAAATACTAGATTTTGAGAATTTAACAATTAGTGTGAATTGTAAAATTAATGTGATATTAATATAAAAATTTATGATAATTAGACGTCAAAATAAACAGCTAACACTGTTTTCAGACCTCCAAGAAGATTCTAAAACTTTAATAAGTAGTGTGAATTCTAAAATTTCATGCATTCTATGTGCATTTTAGAAATGCTGGATAACCTAGTGGTCTGCCTCAAAAACACACCTCACTCCTATCAACACAAGTGTGCTTAGAACATTTTGCAATACCCATTTCAGTGGGTCAGCTGATGGACAGGCAGATGACTGTGCTTGTGTCACCACAAGAGCACTAAAAAGAAACAAAAACATTATAGAATAGAGTTGGCAATGCAGAAGGGTTTCCTTACCTCAGGAGCAAGATTACCCACATAAACAGTAGTATATTGAGGATTATTTTCAGGAGCTTCACTATTGGTTGTTGTCTCTTTCCCGTCCTCTACACAGAAGGTAATAAATGTTATGTTATTTGCCATCAAGTTACAGATCTGAATTTTTTTCCAAGAAGACAGCATGAAATACATAGTGCTTGGTTTCTGTTCAACAACGTTAGACATCACCCATGTTTCAAATAAAAAACTCTGCAAATTAAAGCACACACACCTGATGAACCATTGGTTAGTTCCATGACACTTTTGGCATCAGAACTCTGCTTGTCCTCATTACCTCCAGCACCTTTTGTTGCCCAGTTACATCGTATCTGCCTGCTGCCAAGCCACTTTCCTGGTAAATAAATTCAAATTCAGTAAAATATAGAAAGATGCATTTAATGCAAGTGAGACGTGCATAATATTACAAATAAGCTCTACAAGCCCTGCCAAACAAATTTAGTGAACCCATACAATAAGGATGTGAAACATGTACTTTCTGCTGCTAAGTCATTTCTGAAGAACTAAAGAACCATCATCTCCTTTTTGCTTTTGGGATGGCTTGGCAGGGAATGGGATTGCAAGGAAGGGAGAGAGCAGGACAGAGGAGGGGGGCTTCAATTATTATTTAACTTAAGACATCAGTGTCCCGTAGTTACTCAGTAAAAGGGGTTGAAAAGGTACAGAAAAAAGAAAAATCCAAATGATTGCATACTGTTCCTCAAACGATTCACAATGAAGTTAAGAAAATTAAGTATCTGTTTAGGAAAAATATATTGAAAATGCAGTTCTTCAAGGAAAAAGAATCTCAGACGTTACAAATTTTTGAAACTGAAGACAAGAAAGAAGAAGCACGAATACCAGTTAAGTCATTGATTGCACTCTGGGCATCCTGAACAAGTAAAAGGGTAAACAGATAAGAGATGATTCTATATTGGACATGAAACACAAACCAAGAACATAAATTCATCAGACACAAAACTAGCAAAATGGTACCTGTTGGTTCCGGAATGAAACAAACCCAAACCCTCTTGAACGCCCAGTTTTTTGATCCCACATTACCCTTGCATCCCTAATACCAAAACAGATATCAGATTGGCACACCATTGTTGCACTGAGATTAAATATAAACATATATGTCCATGTAAATTATGACTAAAGAGAAAAAAACTTACGAACAACTGGGGTAAACAGAGAAGCATGCAAACAGCATTGCATCAGTAACCTCAGGGCTAAGATCCCCAACAAATATGTTATAGTGACCTGCATGCCATGATAAAGCATTACATAAAGAATGCCAGTGCAACAATCCAATTCAAGCATTATGTTACAAATATAAACATGAGCCAACCAGATGTATCCTCTCTCTGACCATTAGCGTATGCCCAATTAACTTTGATAGGCTGCCCAAATCTACAAATTGGATGATAATAATTATGTGATGGAAGAATACAAACAAAGCAAAGAGACCAGCAATAAGAGTAATACTTACAGATGCCTTCCATTAAGAGACAATATGGCAAGAGCAGCAGATCTGCGATCGAAGTAGTGGATGAATCCATATGATGACTGCTTGCAGAATGAGAAGACAAAAGATGTCAAGTACATGGCAATAACCAGGCTATGTGAATAAATGAAATAAGTGAATAAACACCAAACAACAAAATTAATAGGCCAACTAATCAGTTTCTGCACGGTGTCATATTTCAAAATATAAAACCCCCCAAAGAAAAGAAGGTAAAGGCAAGTCCAATATTGAAGATTATTACCTTTTCCTTTCTGATAAGTTTGCAGCCCTCAACAAGACCAGTACTAGCAAAAACCTCTTGAAGAAGTGGTTCAGTTACTTGCATATGTATGTTTCCCACATACCTGCAGTTTCTCAAGGATAAAGAAACTAGAAATTTTTTAAAAAAGAAACAAAAAATAAATAAAAGTAAAAAACGGCAATATGTAACTTCCTCAGTTGTTATAGAGATAAAATATCAAACAAGCACCCATTATATGATCAAAACCACCTAACTGATTGTCGGAAAAAATAAGAGCATAAATATGGCACTAGGAGATAAGGAGCAATTTTAACTATATTTTTGGTGAAGCAATGAATCAGAAATGCACCAATAAGATTAGTAACGGAGGTGAATGCATGAGCATCAAGAGGAACCAACCTACAGCTTACAAAAAAGCTCAAAAAAAACAAAAAAAAGAAAAAAAAAAACAAAACAAAACAAAACAAAAAAACAAAAATACAAAAAGAAAATGAAAATATCTAGACAATCA
>BPVZ01000233.1:51873-69215 GCA_020521535.1 Rubroshorea leprosula | reverse complement strand
TAAGAAAGTAGTAGCGAACAGCTTAACGAAGTTTAATTTAATCTAAAATATAAATAGTAGTTGTGTTTCTCTACGGTGAGGTTTAGAATAAAAGCAAGTGAATATGTTGTGATTGGCGGCACGGACACGGAGTAAGATAGTTCATAGTTAACGTGTTGAGTTGACTTTCAGAGTTGCTGCTTAATGGGAGGCGGAGGAAGCAAATTTCTTCAAACACTCACCCTATATTTGGTTCAGGGAAATTTTTTTATTGGAATAAATAATTAAATTAAATGAATAAAATAAAATAAAATTTTTTTTCCTCTCTCTCTTTTTATTTTTATTTTTTTATAATTAAATAAATATTTTTTTCTTGTTCTTTCCTTTCCCTTATTTTTCTTAATTTAAATATACCATTAGGGCCTGTTTGGTTAGGAAAATTTTTTTAAAAGTTTTTTTTAAAAATATTTTATAAGATTATTTATATATTTTTATATATTAATATTTATTTATACCATAAATTGCAAAAAATTAATATTATATCATACATCAAATGTTTTTAAATTGATGGAGGTGATTTAGCCATATCAGATATATAATTGTGGATTCTATGACAAATTAGGTGCCACATAAGAAAGAAAGAGTCAAAAAGATGAGATTTTATTTTTTTGTTACCTATTCAAATCATTGTTGGGAATGTTTCAATTGATTTTCAAGAGTTAGTTTCAATTAAGGATGTGAGTTGGCTGATAATGAGATATGTGGCAAATTTTGGATCTAATTCTGATTTAGTTAATTGCTAAGATGTCCAACTTCTTTAGAAAACTATGCATGATTGAGTAACTGCATGAAGTGGGGAGTTGCAGGCAAGGAAGAGGAAAATTTTTTATCATTCAATACATGACCAGCCCTACTGACAACTCAACAAATTTTCAGACTTCTAGTTTCTTAATGATTGTTCACTTTAATTTACAGATTTTGGTTTTTAGCATAATTCCTAGTAAATTTAAGTTGCTTTTATCATTCTAGTAGCCAAATTAGTTCATGGATTTGCTTTAGCTATTTTGTTTTATGCAATGAACATCAAGCTTTTGAATTTCTGGAAGGTATTATTTTTCTTCTGATTGGCATTAGTTTAATGTTTATATTAACTAGCGTTTTATCAAATGATTACTTACATGACGTTCACACTTCTTCTCAATTTCGGGCATGTTAGTTTAGTCCCTATTCATATTTATTTTAGTGTTATTTAGGGTTAGATCTCTAATTCTGCAATAACTTAATTTCTAGATCTATCTGTAGATAGTAGTTTAATCAAATAATAAGCATGTTTAATTTAATTTGAATGCATCTTGTATTTGTAAATTTACTTTAATTTCCATGCGATTTAGTTCACTTGGAATCTATTAATTTTGATTCACAATAGTGTTTAAGTCATTGAAGTTATCCAAAGCAGATTTAATAATCATTCTACAGAGAAGCATCATTCCCTCCTGTAACAAATTTTAATTTTAAACCAATGTTCTTCTTGTCATCCGCAAACAAGTCGACCATGAGGAAAAAGAAATTTGTTGGAAAAATCCTTATTTCTGGTTTTTAACAAAGTAAGTGGTATGTCCACATCTAGATTTCACGTATGCGAAGTCACTTGATTATTTTTGAAAAAACAATATTATAATAAAATAAAAATACCATTTTAAGTATTTATTTTTCTTAACATAAGTTTCAACCTATAAAGTTTTTTTCCATCTATTTTGCAAAAAAAGAATTTCTCTATAACATTTTTATATTGGATTTACTTAACAACTTATTTTATCGCTTTTTTTATCAAACACTACAAAATTAATAACATAACAAAATTTCAATAAAATTTTATTACAAAATTTAACAATTATTTTCATATAATTAGAAAGTTTTAACTTTTCATATAGTAATTTCTTTAACTACTTTTTTAATAAAAACTTTCCTATAAGAAAGTGATTTTTTAATCAAACAGTCTCACATGCATATTTTATTTCAGAAAACAATACTCTTTGTTCAATTTTGTCTTACTATTCTGACTTTTATATAAAGATTCATTAGATAATTTTATATAATAAATAGATGATAATTTATTTTTTTATATATATAGTTTTTATTGAATATTTTTACTTAGATTAAAAATTTTTTAATTGTTATCTATTTAATATATAAAATTATCTAATCAAATATTATGTTAAAATGACAATTAAACCCAACTGATGAAAGTAGTATTTAACAAGCCAATGCTATTTTGTCATCCAAACTATAAAATAAGATTTGTCAAATAAAAGTTAACTCCAAATACTAAGCGATTTGAGATTCACTCCACATCTAACTATTTAAGTTTTATGATCTAAATTAAAAATTAATTTTTTAATTAAACAAAGAAAGATGTAAAATATTAAAACATTACCATAAGATGAGTGGGATATGAGATAGGTGTCACCTAAGACCACCAATCACGCCACTGAAATTAGACGTGTTGACATTATTAACGTGACTACGTTTTGATTTCCACTTTGTAAATTCAAAGAGTTGGGTTGAACCAAACAATGATAGCCACTTTAATTTGCATCTAAAGTCTAAAACATAAACTTGAGAGTTACTGTTGCAAATTTTGCTGGCACGTGAGAAGCAAGCAAACTAAAACATCTGCAGATCAATGGAAGATCTTGTTGAGGAAATTGTTTGAAATGTTACATAAATTTCATGTTTAGACAGAAAGATACTGTTTTATTCGGCACATTTCCCACACCAACAGCCGCCATAAAACTCGCGGACATTAAACACTGGATGCAGGAAATACACATTTACTCAAAATCAAGGAACTCCATTCTTTTCCTCATTGAACCTTTAAGATCTGAAGCCTCCCTCTCGGCCTTCTGTGCCTGCAGATAACGCATGACATGAATTAATGAAAGGAAATGGAAGCCATGAAAAACCCAAACACACAGGCATCTTTATCAGGTGGACTCTTGGCCTCACTAGCAAGCAACAAGAACAGGTAGGAAAATTCAATACCATCATACCAACTATATGAACATGGCAGCATGTCATGTACCACCTGCTTTCAGACATCTTTTGCAGCATACCAGATTTGATATGTTCAGGAAAAATAAGCTGATGAGCACCCATAAACTCTTTAACACCATTGGCAGATGAAAGTGTGGTGGCAAATCTGCCCCTCAACTTACAAATTGCAGGAAATATGCCTAAAGTGAGTGGAATGGTTAAGTCACCATTAAGTTTTGTTGACATTGAAAATGGTCATTTTAGTTAAATCAATAACTGTGACTTGATGGTTCCATCCACTTTGAGTTTATTTACAATACAGTTTGTAAGTTGAAGGGTGGCTTTGCAACCAAACTTTCCTTAGGGGCTTATCTTCCGATGGTGTTAAAGTTTGGGAGCTTATCAGCCTATTATTCCATGTCTAAATACTAATTCACATAAGACATCTGCACACCATAACTATCCTGCCAAATGTTGGGCCCTAGTAAGTAAAGCGGCATCACTGCTCCAGGCGAAAATTAATGGCTCTTGTAACATCAACAGAAATTGATTATTTCCAGTTTTCCTTCTTTTATTTATTTATTTGAAACGTTCAGGTTTTGTAAACGTAAGGTTTTAGAATGAAGTTGGAGACTGGAGAGAGAAGAGGATGCTCTCTGACCCTCAAATTATACCCAAAATAAGGTTTTATACTGATAGATAAAACAACTCTATCTGGCTATGTAAATCAATTAATATTCCATAACCACACCATGAGAACTAAGGGCGAGAATTTATGGTCCTTGTATAATTCAGAATTCAGTTAAAACTGTGATTACAAAAACCACATTAATGAGATAACAAAGATGCTATAATATTCATGAATGTTTTTCCAAGTGAATGGTTAAACATGTAGAATTTTGTCTTTCTTAGCAAAACATATAGACAGAAATATAATCAAGAAACACCAGGTTAACCTCTTCTCTATACCAATCTAGCCTATACCAGAATGATTTAGAGCATCATACACCAGTGCACAAATTTAAGAAGAGACCAACCTTTATCATATTCAATGAATGTCAATATTTTTACCCAGTAGCATGCTATGTGATAACCATGAGAAACTAGGAAATCGTGAAACATGTTCCAAATATATTTAACAAGACAAAAGAAAATAACCACGTAAGCAAAGTGACTCAACTACTCAAAGGATTAAAGGAAAAAAGAGCTATAAGCCATTATGGTTATATGTCAAAGAAAATGGCATTACGATCTCTAATAAAACACACATAATATTATGAGATGAGTTATGTAGGACTTACTCTCCTAATTTCTGTCACTGAAACTCTAGTCATACGTGGGGGAAGTTCTTCTCTCTCCAAGTCCTAGCACATCCAATGCAAACCATAAGATAAGAGGACCAAATGGATTAAATATTTGACAAAATGTTTACTAGAACCAACAGACTACAAACCATACCAGCTCGCCAATTAAAACAACATTCTCTCCACGGATTACATATAGACCTAAAGGAATGTCACAACAGAGATCGCCGACAATTAGTCTCTCACATGCACCCTCAAGAACAGCATTGGCTGCAAAAAAAACCATAATATCTTTTCAGAAACTAGAATAGAATTTTATCATGAGAAGTCAACACCAACTGGGATGAATAAGATGATGTCAATACCAAATTGATCAAAGGAACGTAGTGTTCCCAAGAGCTTTCGACCATCTCGCAATAGTACAAGCAGTTTCCCTGCATCATACATAGAGTTGAGAACCAAACAAATGGCACAAACAAAATATTAACCAGAAGCACCCGAAACAGTTCATCAACCCTAGATGTAGGAGAGAAATTCAGCTATGTTTGAATCCTACATATAACTGAAAAAGAGATAAGAAACATCGAATATTCTCCACTGCAAGAGCCAAAAATTTTGACAGGCATATAAATCTCAAGAATTTCTCATGATCAGCAATGCAAAAGAACATGATACATTAAACTATTTAATTAAAAAAACACAGTGAGATTGTGAAATTTGATCCAACAACATAGATATATAAATATAGAAGAATCCCATATAACTATGAAACAAGAAAACCGAAATATGGAATTGAGCAACAACAACAATTCTCTATGTATTAATGTTCAACACCAAATATCAAATCTTTTCGAACAAATGTCAATCCAAAAACCTTAAAAGTTGAAACTTTAGACTAATTATTGAATGCAAACTTAATAGCAAACATTAGCAATTCAATATAAGCATATGGGTATGAGGAAGGAATCGAGATATGGGGAGAGAGCATACTGTCAAGATAACTGGCAAGAGAAGTAGAAAGGTAGATATCTTCCGGGCCTGCCCAAGACATTGATGAACTATTTTCGGTCTATCAAAAAAAATCACCGAAAAATCCTCCAAATCCCAATTACCCAAATATGGCATTTGCTGCCCAAAATTCTCCAAATCCAGCGCTCACTCACTCCCACTTCATAAAAAATTAGAGAAGCAAAAATCTAGAAGTAAAAGCAAACCCCTTAAAAGCAAGGAAAAAAAAAGTGCCTTTAAATTCAATTATGAGCAAAGTAGGGGATTTTTCACAGAACTAAGAGAAACCCCTAACTTCCAATTCAATTATGAGCGAATTGGGGGAATTTTCTATTCCGATTTGAAGGGATTAAGTGCAACTGATAAAGGGCACCCAGATCTAATCGCGCCGGAAGAGAGAGAAGTTAAGGGGAAAATAAAATATATGAATCCGATGGTAAAATTAGAAAAAGGTGGGAAATTGATTATTTATAAGGTAAAGCCTAAGAATTAAGGGTTGGAAAAGAATTGGGAGACAAATTTATCTAATTAATTTAATATAATTTTTGCAAAATATTTTAAATTTTAAATTATAATAATATATATAAGTTATATATATAAAAAAAAATCAATACCATTAGCATATTCTTGGATTAATTCGGAATTCAAAAAAGAAAAAAAAAAGTGTGAATTTATATATTATTTCATGTGTTTAATATTATTTCAGTTCAGTGCATGATGAAGGTGAGAGAGAAGTGGAACATGAGCACACATGATTGGATGGGGTGGAGTAAATTAGGAGAGGATACGTGGCTTGGTTAGTTTACCAGATCACATAGATAGAAGTCAAAGTAGGAAGACAGCAAAATCTTGATTGGATGTGGTGAGTTGACATCAAGAACTGTGATTTGACTTTTTACTTTTGGTGCAATCATCACATGAAATCAAAGTATAACGAATCGGAGTATTTACATCAGAGCTGTCATCGGTTGTCACCAACCCTGAAACATTATTGGCTTTGTAGTTGAAATGCAGCTAATGGTTAATATTTAACCGGTTATTAAATTGTAAAATATGTTTTAAGAATCCTTAGCCCCTCTCCCCTCTCCTCCTATTTTCTTTTGTACACGGTAAAAATATTTTATGTAACAAGTAACTTCTTTTAGTCTTTTCTTCTTTTGTGACGTCTCTCTCTTTTACTTTTATTGTAATCGAGTCTTAAGGCATTTGATAATTACAATTCGACATAATAAGATTATCAATTGGTGAAAATTGTTAATAGTTCAAATACTTGCCCTTTTTAAAAAAATTGACATAATAGTTGAGAATGTTTGGTAATTTAAAATGTTTATAAAATTTATTTTTTAATTTGTTTTTTTTTTTTTTTTTCTTTTACTGTTTGTTATTTTATTTTTTGGTTTTGGTTGTTTTTTTTATTTAATTATTTATATTTATTGTGAGTAAAATTTAAATTTGTATCTAGTTTTATAGAATATGCTTTTGATTATACATCCCATAATATAAAAATTCATATGTAACCTTAATTTTACTTATTTTAATACAATATCTATTTCTTATCACAAAAAAAAAAAAAAAAAAAAAGTGTAAAACTTGAGCTCTTAAAGGCAGACAATATCTAATAAGAGGGGTTTCACTCTATTTAACAATTTAAGTTGTGTAACATATCTATAGACTATATGCACATTTTAAGTTGGGTAGAAATGGCCTCAGTAGAGGTGCAGTTCCAGGTTCAACTAGGTTGGCTTTTCTTACACAACTTTTACAGCACTTGTTGAACATAACCGTAACAAAGATGGCTGAATATTAAGGGAATCCACGTCTCAATAATGTATGCCGATTAAATATTATTCACCACAAAACTATCTTACAGAAGGCGAAGCTTAGCAAACAGGTGAAGGCAAATATAACAAAATCAACAAAGAGAATTAAGTATCAGACGATATTCAAAATGTCCAGAAGTGAGGGTGCTGTCTCAGATATCCTTTTTGACGATATCTCATAACATATGCTGCACGATGCGCCAGCAGGTACAGCCATGAAAAAAAGAGGGAAAGCACCATCACCAAAATACAGAGACTAATAGCTATTGTAAGCTGCCTGGATGCTGTCATGAGCCAATAAAGATGAACTTTATTGTTGGAATTTTGTACTTTTTGGAAATCTCAGTTCTACATCAATGAAGCCAACCATTTTTTTTTTTTTTCTTCAAGTTGTTGAATATTTCAAAGTTGCAATGCTGATGATCAACATGAAACGATTAAGATCACTGAGCCAAATTTCACCCTTCCAGGTTATTAGGATAGTCAAAAACTATGTACCAGTCACCTTCTTTTTGCTTCTTGGAATTACATTTCTAGAACAATATCTGCAATGTAAACATAATTAAACAATCAAATTAAGCCACATTAATCTGCAAATTACGAGGGCCATATGATTGTAAGTATTCAACATAATTAAACCGATCTAATTAAGCATGAGACTTACATTCAGAATCTGTTTTGACCCATTTATGTCCATCACTATTTCTCTCCTGGGTTTCATCTTCACTTCGCCTTTTCCCTGTCTGTTTGTCCGCTAAGTATTTCTTCATGGATGATGCCCGAGAAGAATTTTGAGTGTAAATCTTCTTATGTAGCATCATCCTCAAAAGCTGTATAAATTGAAGCAAGAAAATCAGTTCAAACTATGGAAGAAAATAATCAAATTTTCTCAGTTATGCCATACGTATTAACTAATTACTTTCTCCATTCTGGACTCTTGAAGTGTGTCTCTCAAACTGGGTTGGGGGGCAAACCCACTTCCACAGACAAACATCTTCTTCAGAAGGAAAGAAATGGATTTTTTCCCAATTGATTTCTTCTTTTTCTCTGCACAAATGTCTTTGCATCTACCAAGAATAACACTAATGGTCCGATCAATATCTTCATCTTTATAATAATCATCTGAATCACTGCAAAGTGCATTACTGATTCTACGGTCCACCTCCAGGCTGGAGGGGCAATTAAGAAATCTATCCAAGGGAAGGTTGGCGATTTCCTTCTCCACATTGGGATCTTTTTTCCTTGACAAGAGTTTTGTCAACTCTTTCTGTAATTTCCCTACTTCTTCCGGTGTGAACTCCTGCAAATCCTCAGATGAAGATGGTTCCCCTAGGATATTAGATAGGTCATCCTCCTCTTGGATGACCTCTTGGCTCTGTGGGTTTTGGCGGTCCCTCAGATCACTGTTACCAAAGGTTCCTATTGCGAGCAAGCCATGAGGCCAATCACTGAACTCTTCACGAGGCTCCTGTTTCTTATGATCTATACATTAAAGAAGATGAAATGAATGTTACTGAGTAATCAGAGTTGGATTGATTTTCGATAAAAAACACAAAAGTATTTTATATGAAGTTTGTTGGCTGTGGGAATGAAGATTGCATGTGCAGCATGTCCAACTTGTCTCAGCCTTTTTTATTAACCTCTTTTGCAGTTTCTAGCAGAAACTATGGGCACCTAACAAGGCCATTGGACTCCTCGGAGTATTGTCTCTTGTATTTTGGCAACAGAACATAAAAACTTGGGATTTTGCTAGCCAAAGCAAATACAATTAACATGGTATGGCTCAAACATTACTACAGTTGGGCTCAAACATTACTACAGTTATTGAGAAGAATGTCGCGTTCATTGCCATAAAACTCAGAAGAATGTCATGTGATCTTGGACAACCTAGTTCAAAACCACCTAACAACACGAAAATCACACCAGAAATTAACTAATATTGTTTGCCATTCAGATTTGGATCTTACAAAAATTAATTGATTCATTAATATGCAGCTGGGGTCTAAATGGGGGCATGATCCAAAGTCCTTACTGATCTTTGGTTCAATCTATTAACCAATTCTGTTATTTGAGATTATGTCACAGTTATGTTGACTACTTCACTTCGGATGAACTATAAAAGCTTATATGAAATGTTCATAACATATGTTTGAGAATCTGAAACAGAAGATTAATCATACAACTGAAGATGAAGAATGCTTACGAGTAGCTTGAACTGGAACAGTATTTGATTTCTCATTCCCTTGTTTTCCACTGAGCTTGTTTTGCATCCAACCAAAGAACTACACAATATCAAACACATCAAAACCTTCAGGAATTTAGTTTGAACTTAAAATAAATAACATGTTTGCATGAATAAGTGCTGATGCAATTAAAAAGAAATACAAACTTATAGAGAACAACTTACCTTCATTTTGAAATATAGAACAATTCAGACTGCCTTGTAGGAGAGCTAAGGTAGTGGGACTGTGGGACTAGGAGGAGATACAGGAATGTAATTTGGAAAACTCAGGCGTTTAAGAAGCAGATGCGGATTGAGCTTTGGAAGACTAAAAACATGGAAGTAATTTGATGAATGTCATGGGGGAGTTGAGTTCCTTTATCGGTTCAAGTTCCTAAAAGCAGCCCTTCGTATTGCATCCCCTTCTTCACACCTTTAGAATTTCAACAGTCGCATACATACTACCTTTTCTCCCCTTACCCCAGTCCCTTTTAACTTCACTAGCTCTAAGACATTCTCTTCTAATTTATAATGATAATTTATAATGTGCATCTATCTATGTGCCCATAAAATATGATCAAAGGATACTGCATGATGGGTTTATGGACATCTGCGTGCAAGCATCATTGTGGCACTACTTTTGTCCATTAGATCTCGGAAAGATGGTGATTCCAAGGCAATTGGATCTCCATAAAGAATCAAGCGGTTGTAAGACTGGCACGAGGGCTTTGAATAGTTCACCTTGTGTTGTTCACTATTTCCTTCCTTTCACCTTTCCTTGCATGGACAATTAACACATCAATTGCTTGAAATGTTACCTTGCTTTAGAAAAAAGTTTACAGTTAATTCTACTCATGCTTATTACACTCCAAGAAAAAGAGAATACTACTTTATTTGGGGAGTTAGGTACCCAGTCAAAACATTCTCTGAAATGTGATATGAGATTGAGTGCGTTGCAAATTGACTTCTCTATTGTTTTGTTATCCGGACATTGCACTAGTTTTAACGAAAAGGGACTAAAAATCTACGGTTCCTATTCTACATAATGAAGATTTTCTTGGCCATCAATGTATTTTTGGGTCATTACCTATTCTATTGTACCATATCTTTTTATTTATTTAGGCTTTATACAAATAGTTATCAGCTGTTAACTCTAATAAAATAGATTAGATATTCTGAATATAAATAACAATAGTTATCAATCATTAAATATTTACTATCAGTTATCAACTATATAAAAAATGCTAATCCAAACAGCCTATAAATTACTGCAAGCCAGCTAAAGAAATTGATTAATCTGATTAATGACTTAAAACTAACCCCTTAAAAAAGATGAAGGAATGGGCAGTAAGGAGGAAGATATTAAATAAACGAGTGAAGAGAAGGAAACCCACGTTCTCGTGGGATTGTCTTCCTCACCCACGGAATAAAGTCCTGAATTCTACCTCCCCTGATTGGAGGACATGCAAGAATGAATGCCCCGGAATTGTTAATAACCTGTTTCTATTTGATTGGTTGCAAGGATAATATGACAAGCACTAAGAGCATTCTATACAGCAGCAAAGCTGCACCTGGCACTATTAGAGTTTTGTTCATTTGTGTAGCACATGTCTTGTATCACACTAACAAATGCATGCAATGGTACAACATACCCAAAAAATCAAGCAACGATGCGTTATCACTGGCTGAAAAATAGGGATTCGGAAGATAAGACCTTTCCTTTCGCATAATGTATTGTTTATATAAAAGTTGGAACATCTCATCAGGTCTTCATTTGAAACAATAAATGCACAGTAGGAATAACTAAAAATCTTCCTTAGAATCTTGCAAAAAAAAAAAAAAAATCTTCCTTAGAAAATAACATGCCTCTTTTCATGCATGCTTTCACATCCATATCAACATGAAGAGATTACAATGTTTCGTGATTGGGGATTATATCAATATATCTATTCTTGACAAAATGAAGAAAAAGAAGTACGCATGTTAAGTTTTAAGTTCAAATCAAATGGCACAATAAGTTATTAAATTTAATATTGATTTTTTCTTGTGTGTGTGTGTGTGTTTTTTTTTTGGTACAAAAAGGAATTAACATAGCATTAAAGATCAGCAAACAATAGCCATGGTTATTACCACACAAAATATTTATTTGATTGTTAAAAACAGTTGATAACTATAAGCATTAGTTAATAGAATAGTTGATATTTATGACTTAATAGACTACAGACTATTATTTCCAAACATTATAAATAATTGTTTAATAAAAAAAATTATAAACTGATAAAATCAATTAAAATAAACACAACTATTATACCATTTGTGTGACCTTAACAAAAGACTGTGTGACAATAACCAATCCCGCAAAGAGCATAGCGCTGCACGATAGTTTCAGCCATATCCTAGCTATAAGAAACAAAACAACAATTAGAAAAAGAATCAAAATGAAAAAATGGTTCCTCCATTGAAACACTGAGTTTTGCAAGAGTGTCCGCTGTTGCCTTCTCGGTAGATGTGAGTAATCTGCATCTCTTCAAAGGGAGAGATCAGTGACCCACTAGTAAGTTGATCAAGTGATCAGTGAATTTTAACCTTGTTTTTGTTACTTTAATTCCATACTTACTTTCCCTATACCCACTAGCAGTACCATAGTCCATGGATGTGAGGATTTATGATTCGTTACTTGAATCCAAGAATAAATAATTCATCATTTTCCCCCAAATCAATGACCCACAAGAAAACAAGGGAAAGACCAACCAAGAGGAAATTTCCTAACGAAGCACTCTAAAATGGAGGCAGAACAAATCTTTCTAAAAAAGAGAAATAAAATCTTAAATCAACTTCTTCAAGTTCCTATGTTGGAAGAAAGAACACCTAATTATAAGCATCTCCATCAAAGATCTAAGAATGACATTTTTTTTAAACCTTAAAACTCAATACTCAATACTCTGAATTTTGAGTTACCGTCTTTGTATATCACCAGTCAAAGGCAAAAAAATCTTTGAGACAATTTGACAGCATATGCAACCCTAGCAATTAAGCAATTAAGCAGTGAGTTCCCAGAATGGGGCACATAAGTGACAGGAACTCCAATTTTCCCGCTACAAGGATTGTCAATTATCAAAATGGCAACTGGGAGAGTGGGACCTGTACCGTCTAGTAGTAGAGAGGGCCCTTTGGGGCACATCCCAATCACGTGACTGGCCTATTCGAGTGGGTCCCTTCCACGTCAGACTGGCCGATTAGGTGGGGTCGGGTTATGGTACGTGTCAAAGACAAAGTAAATTCCATCATCTACCGTCTGCCCACACGTGTCCCCAAGGGGCCAGGGGGTTGGGTTGACTTTCTACGACTGTGATTACCACTACAACCCCCAACTATCCTTCTGGCATATTGGAAAAAGGAATGATTCCAAAACAGTTTATCTTGCTACTAAACTTGATCTCCTATTACATGCCTTGAATACATTACAATTTAACTATATCAAACAGTATCTAACCACTGTTTTATTTGACTAAGTGATTAAAATATCTGGGTTTAGGAATTACTTGAGAAGGTTTATGATGGTTTTAGTCGACCTAAGCCATTTGATTGGCTGACAGCTTGACACGAGTCTTGTTTGGACCACTGAACGTGCATCTACACGTGAGCAAGTGCCGCCTCCAAGCAAGATTTCTTGCTAAATGTGTGGTTTTTACTAAGTTTACGTAGCTTAATCACTTTAGTATGTTCTTTGGTTTATGGTATAGGACTAAAGTAGCTAATAAATTTGTAACCAATCGTCACCCAACTCGTCACCACAAAGATTTTCCAGAGCTTAAAAGAAAAAAATTTCATCGAGATGCATTAATATGCAGATTAAAACGGGAGTCATGGGTCACTTCCACCAAGATAACTAAAAGGTAGCAAAGCCATGTGAGTCATGGCACATACTAGATGTCTAGGGTTTAGGAATAGAGCCAAATTTTGGCAAGCTTACTAATTGTGGAATGTATGAAAACTTTGGCCAACTTAAACTAAGATCTGGTATGATCTGGACCTCAATCCTCTAGGTGGAGGCCATCATGCTTTGACTAGCTCGGCTTTTGTTGGATCTTAAGTTTAAATAAATCAAGTCTCTTGCATTAAAATTAAGCAAATGTTTCAATCCTGCAAGATTGTCCCTATGTGACATGCCAGATCAAGATATTGTGACTTACAGGAGAGTAATAAAGCACGGAATTTGTTCTCAAAAATAATGGGAAAATCCTCCATTCACTAGGACCTTGTTGGTGTTCCGGTATTTAACTAGAGGAAAGCTAGCCGTATTTCTAGAGGTTTGAATCTAAGCAGAGTTTTACTCACGTCTATAACTAACAATGGTGACACCTAAGCAGCTCCTATGCAAGTAACGGTGAAAATGACAAATAATCTTGGCACCCATAGGGAGAATACATATATATCCATTTGCACTAGGATAGCAAGATCGATGTGAGAGAAAAATAAAAAATGAGAAGAGTCGAAGTTTTTTTGTTAGTTGTATACTTCCAATATTTCTACCCTTAAGCACATTAAAGTATCTTATCATGCTTAGCATGGGCTTATAAGTTTGAATGCTTGAATCTAGGTAATATCCAACCATAACTGAGACATATGACAATTAGACTAAAGGATTGGGTGCACATACCAAGTTGTTCTCCTCAGCATGCGCTCCAAATTAACCCTTATGTGTCAGACTGTCGATGTTGATGAAGAATAGAACATCTGTGCAATAATAAACACCTAATTAAAGGGCCTTCCGTAGACTCGGCTACATAAAGTCTTAAGAACATGCGGGTGGAAGAGAACTCCAAACTTTAAACTTCCATGTGTAAGTAGTTAATAGACCAAATTTTGGCAAGAAAATGTGCAAGTGAAATTCTTGCAGAAATCATTGTCAGAAGCATATTATGCTAGATTGATGAAAAAAAAGGATATAGCACTATGAAGCTTGAGAAAACTAACAAACCAATAGAAACATAACATAAAGAAGTACATTGATTACATCATATACAGTAAAAAAGGATTAGAGAACCATGATGCAGTGCTTATCTTCCTTTTGTTTTTCACATCCCTTTATTTTCTAATTTCTATAGCAGCCTAATAGCTTGCATGTAGAATGAGCACTATAAAACCACATTGATCCTACCACATCGATGCAGTGCTACGTATTGAGTTGACAGAATTGTGCATAAATAAAATTAAAACCATGCTAATGCGAATGGAATCTAAGGCAGAGAACAGACAGAAAACCAACAGGTGCATACAGAGTGTGGCTAGAGGCATAAGCATATCAATGAGTCCTAGACAATGTTTTAGCATTAAAGGCAGAGATTGCAAGAGTCCGAGAAATTTGCATGAATTATTTGGCACAGCTTCAGACTCATTGAACCCCAGAAAGACAATTACCAGCCTTGTCAAATTTCATTAAGAAAGAGACAAAGGAAATCATCCTTTCATACCACCATCTTTCATCAACACAAAATAGTAGTCCCATACGTTAGGCTTCACATTCTGCATTTGGTATGACTGTTCCCTTTTTAGGCACAATACTTAAAATATGACTCTAGAACAGCTTCTAATGAGTCCAAAGTGATAAGAACCGAAGCTATGCCATTCCATAGGTTCATATGAAACCTTAGTCAACATAAAGGTTTGGCTTTCAGCATATTCAGTTGTCTGATATCACAATAGAATAAAGTCAAGCCAAGGCAAATTTCTAAACACAATTGATATAAGTATGTGAAATCTGGTATCTTGAGATTCTTACATCTCCAGCTTTGACTAAATGTTTCCATCTGCTAGTCGCACTGTCATGTATCTATACTTTTCAAACTGCATATATAGCATAGCAAAATTATTATTATAACAATAACAATAAATAAATAAAGAACAAAAAATATGCTTCTTAGCTGGCCAAGTAACAAGTTGTTGACCACTCGAAAAGCGAATGGTACATCTTACAGTGCCCATTCAATGTATACTGAACGGTTAATTCTCTCTCAACTCAAACATTCTTCGATGGTAACCAAAAATAAATATTAAAATGCAAGAATTGATAGTAAAGAGAAACTTATAGCACAAACTTGATAACAACTAACATTAACCAACATATCTGAATGTGCAGTGAGCAGGCTAGTTGCACATTCCTGTATAATTCTTTTGTAAATCTCCCTTTGAGCTGATTTATATATAGGAACCAGAGCCATGAACACAATTCTTTTGTAAATCAAGCCCACGTGTTGCTATCATGCTAAAAGAAGAAGAAACAATCACCAAATAATTCTAATATAAACTGGTCAGGGACCCTAATCTCGCAAGCAGAAAAAAAAAAAAAGGAATCTGTAACCTTAGTCTTTTTTTATACAGTAGATTATCAAAACTTCAAAAGATCATGCAATGAATGCCATAACTATAACTCATTTAACCTTTGTTCAACATATAAGAGTGGCCAAGGAGATTAGAAACAGAGAAATGAAGCATAAAGATCAACAAGAATAATGTTTAACTTTGAGGGTGAGTTATCTTAACCTTCCGAGCATTAGTGGGTCGAATTAAATGATGCCAATCAGCAACAGAAATTTCCATTTCCTTTTCCAAAACAATAACCAACACTGGACCACGGGTAGATGTAAAATGTCCAAGCAAGCAAGAACAAGCTTGAAAATATGATGGAATAACCAATGATGTTAGCCAGTTTTCTAATTATAAAGTTCTTTTCAACCTTAACATAATAATAGCTAAATAAGAGGCGGCATATGATATGAGATCATCAACTGTCACTAAAATGATAGTATAACCAATGTTAATTCCCTAAAATCCATATATAACCTGTTTCTCTGTACATATTATATCATAAGATGATGAAAAAAAAAAAAAAAAGATGCGGAGTTTTGCATTTGTAAAGTAGTTTGTTAAGAAGCAGTGCTATGAAGAACATAACTAAAAACAATTTAACTTATTTATCAATTGCACAATCACATCCCTTAACCCACTTCAGCTATATATCATGGAACTCGAACTTCAAGACATCTTATTTTTAGGAAAAAATAAATTATTACTGAACTATTTAGTTTCTAACACTAAGAAAATACATAAAAATTAGGATAACTAATAAAAGAAGAAACACTATAGAGAAAAAAAATTATAACCACCAATACTGAACTACTTTCACAAAAAAAAAAAAAAACCTAAGCTTCAAACATCATGTAGTAAAATTACCCTTTGTTTGGCTACTAAGAAATTCAAATTCGAGGTTTATTTCTTCTCTGTCCTTTTTCAGCATTTTCTCAGCAACCAAACAAAAAATACGACAAATTAAAAATGAGAAACCCTAGCTAATCTGCGTACCTGCTTGGAGAGAAAGACACCATAACGAAAAGGATCAGGAATTTGGTGAGTGAATCATACCGAGTGTAACCAAAAAATGCACAAAAATAGTGATACTGAAGATCCGTATAAGCATTAAACCGGAAAGAGCTTCGATGAATAAACAGAATTCTTTTGAAAATTGTAGCAATAAACGAGAGAAAACGTGAAGTTGAAATATACAGAAATGAAGAAATGAGAACTCTTAAATCGGCCGTGCCGATTGGCATGGGATGCGTGACAATTTGCTTGTTTAAGTGAAGCAGTCTTCTCGAACTCCATTTTTGAATTCGAAGCTGTTAAAGCATTTGAATCCTTTTCTTTCTGGTGAATTTTCTCGAGATCCAAACAGGAAGTTAGCTGGATTTTATCCGCATAAGAATGGCGGGAAAATAGAAAACAAAAGTGAGAGAATTTTCTGGGGGAGAATGGAGAGGGGGAATTAGTGCACAACGAACACCAGAGTCAAGCGTTGACTTCTGTAGTACCTGACAATTGACAATTGCGGATTGGTCGAACCAGATATTAATCGAAGAATTTTTTATTTAGCAGAAAAAAAAATATAAATTATTGGCCGAGGGGTGCATTTTGCAATGA